>VWZS01000715.1:436588-471097 GCA_013397075.1 Rhabdornis inornatus | reverse complement strand
CTCTTCTACCCCATGCACCGGGCGCGTCCCCGTCGCCTCTCCCCCGCCCCCCCACCCCCCGGACCCGGGCAGTGAGGCACCGGAAGGCGCGGCCTGCGCGCGGCCCTCGGCGGTCCTGTCCTCGCGGAGCCCCCGACATGGCTCCTGCCGGGGGGGCGGGGGAGGCGATGTCACGGCGCCGCCTGCGGGCCCGGCCCGGCCGCCCCGCCGACAAACAAAGGCGGCGGGAGCGGCTGGGGGCGGGGCGGGNGCTGGGGCAGTGCCGGGTCCCCGCGGGCGGGGGAAGCCCCATGGGCTCCGCGTCCGCGCTCGGGCAGGACAGAGGCTGAGCTGCAGCTGACGGCCTCAGGGCCTAAATACGGAGCTTCGCCTCGTCTTGGCTGGGTGGCCGAGCGGTCCGTAGCGTTCCCGGCTGTCTCTCGGGGCAGTACCGGGGACACCTGCGGGAGGAGGTGGCGGGGGGGTTTGCCTCTGGATGCGGTCACTGCTGCTGCTGCCTTGTTCTAAGTTCTGTCTGCCAGTAACTCTAGTGTTGCCCGTCGTGCCGCGCCTGTCGCCGCACCGTGCTCTGTGACAGATACGCTCACAAAGTCGTTCTCAGTACCACCAGGCTGAGGGGTACGATGGTTAGAAATTTGGCATCTTGCAATTCCTCAGTAGGAGCTGCTAGCTGCGTGGATGATCATATCTTTGTTTCCTGATTTTTTTTTTTCTTAATGAAACACATATTAAAAATAAAATGACTTAATAAAGAAAGAGGAACTGGGGATGGAAAGGGCTTCTTTGTTCTGTCTTCTCCAGAACGTTACAAGTCTAAGAGCTCAGGACAAGAGCAGCAGAAATACATGCAACATGGTGACTGGTGAGTCCAGATTGTCCACATGCTGCAAGTTGTGTGTGTGTTTTCAGTAACCTCAGTCTAAGTTTTATCAACTAACCGTATGTGCTCATAATCTTCAAAGAATTTATTGAACTTACTTCCTGAAAAAAAATGCAGTTAAGCTGCACAGAGAGGAGTTACCTTCCTTTATTGGAGAAACTTGTTGCCTAGATGCTCTTTTTAAAATTTATAAATGCAATATTAAAAACATGCTGCTGTGATCCAGTGAGGGTGGGCATTTGCAGTTTCCAGTGCGTGCCTGTGGGATAAATGGAATGCACAAATTAGTGTGTTTTAATAACTAACAGTAAAAGTGGTGACTGCAGCAGTAAGCTGTATGTGTTGCCCTACAAAAGCCTGTTGAATGCACCCTAGAGCCTTACAGAGGTTTTCTGCCATAAATGCAGGTTGGTTTAATTTTAATAAGAAAATTTTCTGGGATTGCAGCATTACATTTCTGAATCTTTCTCTGGATCTGGTACCTTTACTGCTGTATAGGGTCTTGTGAAGTGCAGTTTTGGGTGGTTCAGTGCTTTTAGTTAAATAATCCCAAGCAGCCCTAAAACTGATATGAATTACTCCAGGAGACACTGTTACCTACAGAGTCTGTAACTGCAGCTGTAGAGAAAACTCATGGAAGTTCTGCTCTTCTGGTGCAGGAACAGATGCCTTGTGGCATGGTGGGGCTCTGGTCCATGCCTGGCACTTGGAATACTGCAAGGGCTCAACTTAGTGGCTCTTAGTATAGTAACTTCAAGAAAACGTGTAAGAATTTTTTTTTCCATGGTAGAAGAAAGGAAAGAGATTTCTTCTGACAGCTTGTGAGAGAGGAAGATTTACTACTAGGGGAAGACTGGCCTAGTAGGCTCTTGATTTTGATGCTAACAAGAACTAATTGAAATGGACCAGCTGAGCAGGGTCAAGGATTTGTATTTAAGAAATTAATGCTTGCTTTGTTCTGCTTCCTGGTAGTTGGAAGAGGTTGGTGATGGTTTGGTGCTGGACCTCTGCTGCTTATGCTTCTGGGTTTCTTGTGGCTTCTGGTCTCTTATGTGGGAGAATGATGTAGCTTGTGAAGGAAGGGTTGGACTTTCAAAAGTAGAAGTGAGGGCTAACAGCTCCCATTGGAAACGGCAGCCCTGCTCACTCCTTTGACAAGAATAACAGAAGATGGATAGCTATTCCCTGAGTTGTTGCAACATAATAAAACCCGATGCAGGAGCCAGAAGGGAGCACCTGGGAGAGGTGAGCTCATCCAATTCAGCAGTAGCTGACTGTCAAAGAGCATCTGTGGCACTTACGTCTGGGATCCTGCTGTCAGAGAACATCTGTGGCATTCATGTCTGGGATCCCAGCATGGCATCCTTGAGGCTTATTCTTCAGAAGAGTCTTCCCTCTCAAAGCTGTATCTGCTAGTGCACCTCAGGGTGGACATGGAAAATGATGATTCTCTTCTGAAAGCCTTGCTGTAGTATTGAAAATCAAATACTTGAAAGTTCCAAGTAGAAGACTGGGACAAATTAATTGCTCAAAATCTGTTTTCCAACCTTGGAGTATATAACAGAGCATCATGCAGTTAGACACAAAACACATTTCAGCGTGTCTGCTGTAGGTCTTGTCTGAGTCCCAAGTCCTTATGGATGCATTAATGCATTAACATCGTTGTTCTCCCTTGGTTTCACCCTGGGCATATGGTCGTCTAGGAAGAGGTTAGTAATGTGTGCTGTAGAGGTGCAGAGTACTCTTGGGTGGCTCCCGGAGAGGTGAGTAGTCTTATTGGCTCTATCACCCAGAGGTGGCTTGAAAATGTCAGATTGGTGTCTCTGAAAGAATGTTTTTGCTGTCCAGATGTGGGCTGTACAGGAGCTTCTGTATGCTGATATTTGCAGAGCTGCTGGATTTGCTATTTGAACACCATTATCTGGTGTTTTTTACTAAACATGCTGAATATTTTAAGAATATCTTCTGTAGAAATCTTATACAGCAGCAAATGTGTCTTAAGGACTTCAGAAACCATAGAGCACAAGTTGCCTCATGTGTATTCCCCTTACCTTTGATATTAGTTTTTTTTTTCTCCTGTGAGCTCGGTCCAATGCACTAACCATGAACCTCCATGTAAACAAAAACTGTGTGTTTGGACTGCTGTCACGTAACAGTGAAGAGGGGTTAGCATTTGCTTCAGCTGTCACAGATTTTGGTGATAACTGGCACTGGAGTTGTGCAGTGTGCTTGAGTGCCATTGAAAGCCTAGAGTTAACTCTTATTTTCACAGAGGCAGGCTTTTGCAGTTTTATGTTCAACCATAGCCCTGTCTCAGTTCTACTTCGTTAAATCGTGCTGAAAGGATACATAAAGCTCTGGTTTTATACCTGTTCTCTTTAGACCTACGGTCACAATGTACATAGTGATGTCCGTCTGTTTTTCCTCCTTTATGCAGCCTGTTCTAGTGCTGAATCACCTCTTCTAGTTCTGATCTTGTGTTGTTTCACATCTTTTCACAGCTGTCTCAGCATCTGGTGATGTTATAGGTCAAATGTATTGATGCTTTATCATATATCATGTGTTTAGAAACAACCAGTATACTCACCGCAAAAACAATTTGTGGGTTTAAACAAGATAAGTCAATAGGAGAATAATGCTGTCAGAGTATACCCTAGAGCTGTCTGATGTTCCCAGGTGGAGTCATCTTTGCTGGTGGTGGTTTTTGTCTTTGCTTTCACTTCCGCCCTGATCATCTTAACTTCTTTTTCTTTCTTTTGTCTTCACACATGGCATGTTTCATGTTAACCTCTTCCTATATTAAAAGATCAAGAACTGATGCTGCAGTTGCCTTTGTCATTTCCAGAACTCTGCTTCTCCATGTGTATAGTTCCCAGTTTGAGGAAATACCTCGATTCCAGTGCTCTCCTTTTGCTTGCTATGTTCAAATCGATGAGGCTGTCCTAGTCCTAACAGCAGTGAGCTGAATGCTGCATCTGTTGCTCTTCTGTTGTGCTTTCCATTAGCTGCCTAGAATAGAACTGCACGGCCTGATAGAACACACTGCTCAGTTTCCCACCTCTGTGGCTGCAAAGCAGGGCCACAGATATTGATTTCTGAGCCTCTCTCACTAACAGTGCATGCTGCAAACAAATGGAATGTACGACTGGATTTGTCTGGTACAGGACTTGCCTGGTCTGGGTGAAGTGCAGAGCTAGGAGAATTTACATGGCAGTGAGCTCTGAGAGGAGGAGGAGTCACACCTGGGTATCAGACTCCCCTGAGCTGCCAAGGGTTAATCTGAGAAATGTGTAGTAGCACAAAATGCCTCATAAAACTAAAGCATCTGTCTTGGGCATCTGGTTCTGCATGTTTGCCAGTTTTCATACAGTACTTGGTATGAGAGATTAGTTACTGGAGTTAAGAATATCCTTGCATCAAGGGAGTGCTGTAGTTAACACTTTTACTTTCTCTTTCCTTAAGGAACCCTGAGAACCTTGCAATATGAATAATTCTATGGAGAACACCATTTCCTTTGAAGAATACATCCGTGTGAAGGCACGAACGATCCCCCAGCACAGGATGAAGGAGTTTCTAGACTCCCTTGCTTCCAAGGGGCCAGAAGCTCTCCAGGAGTTTCAGCAGACAGCCACCACCACAATGGTGTATCAGCAGGGTGGCAACTGCATTTACACGGACAGCACAGAGGTGGCTGGGTCTTTGCTTGAACTTGCTTGTCCTGTGACAACCAGTATCCAACAACAAACTCAGCCTGAGCAGCAGATACAGGTTCAGCAACCCCAGCAAGTCCAGGTAAGCATCTGAAATCATCTCTGAATGTTTATATGACTTGCTAACTGGTGGAGTAGTGTTCAGAGCTGCTGTCTAACCTTACGCCTCAGACAAGTACGTAAGAGGCAGGGCCAATTAACTTTATATAGAACAGCAATATTTCCCTTTCATTTAAGGAATTTGGTAGTAAATTGGCTTTCTTGACCGTGCCTCTCTGAAGCTCTGCTGTTGGAGGAGCCGTGTACATAGCAATGGAGTGGTGTCACCTATTGGTCGACAGTTCTGGCATGTACACAACTCTCAAAGCCTTGTGCTCTGAAGCTGCTATAAATACCAGCCCCCTCTGATTGTTCAGGGTGGCTGTGGGATGGAGCTTGCCTTAAGGATTTTATTTTTTTTCTTAATAAAATCAATAGTCTTTAAATAGTTTTACTCGAACATTCTAAAAGTTGTTGTTCTTGAAAACCGGCTTTTAAGTGAGGGAGAAATGCAAGAGAATCGACTTCAGGATATGAACCAGGGGAAGATACATTTCAGAAAAGGAATTCTAAAGGATGCATGTGCATCAAGGTAGATTATTTGTTTGCACAGTGGAAGGAGTTGTCTATGTTTTGTTTTTTTTAAAGTAGGTATTACATTAGGTATTTTATTAAGTAAGCAAATCCAGTATGAGAGGAAAAAAACCAATTTTATAACTTAGGAAACTGCTTTTGTCCTCAAATACATTTTGTAATTTGAAGAGTTCATAGGTGGCAGGGCATTTACTATGGTTTTTCTGTGATATGTCTCTAAACAGCTGAACTCTAGCTATAGCTCTAATTCTGATACACTTGAGCTATTAATCTTTCTGGTTTCTGTAGCAGAATGTAAAGCTGTGAGGTTTTTTTTTTTTTATTATTTTTTTTTTTTATTTTTTTTGGGGGGGTTTTTGTTTTTTTTTTTTTTTTTTGGTTTTTTACAATAAGTGAGGATATGGCGTCATAAATGCCTGGAGATCAGGTAGTGTGTACTTGCTGCAGTGCAGTGGACTTGTGCCAACAGCTCACTTGGCGTGTTTTTGTCCTACAGCAAAGATGAACTTACCTCCTTCACTGGTAACTCGTCTCCAATTACTCTATTGAGTAAATGAATGCTTAACTGGGACTTCTGTAACCTGTTGCCCTACAGTAACTTGTGTTGAAAGGCTTTTAAAGAACAAAAACCTGAACTCTTTCAGACATGACTTGGATCTCTGCATAATGCTATTAAAACTGATCAAGAGTGGGTTTGGTTTTGCCAGCTAGTATGTTTTCTGGAAGAAGTTTTGTTTTTCAGTAGAAGAGCTAGGAGGGTTGGTTTTTGAATGTCTCAGCCTTGAAGATGTGGAAAGCCCCCAAACCAATTGTAGAAGTCAAAAGGAATATTTTTTTCCCCTCTGTCATTTTTTCCCTCTTGCTGCCTCCTTTCAGAACTACCCAATGTTCAGGCTTGACCCTTGCAAGGCTTTTAGTAACAGAGATAGGGAGGGAGGTCATATATCATATGTTCCAGAGAAAAATAACCTGACCTTCTTGTAAATAAGCATAAAGTTGCTGCCAGAGACTGGCTCCTGATTTTTGAACTGAATGACTTGCACCCTGAATATTAAAAGCTTCTCATGAAAATTAAGATTTCAGCAACTTTCCTAAAGAGTGTTGTCTATTCTCGTCTTGTTTTTAATGTTCCTCTGCTTTTAGATACCTGCTTTCTCATCTGTACAGATCATCATTACTATTTGTATTGCCTACCCTGCTCCTCACTTCAGGTGGCACGTTTGGTACTAGACGTGGCTGCAGCTTTTGTGTATCAGCAGTGCAGCTGAACTCAGGTGATTTGAGCAGCTAGCTCAGAATTATTTTCGTTTTTCTACAAGAACTGAGTGGAGAAGAATGTCTTTACCCCTTTTAGACACAAGAGTGTTTTTCTGTCTTTCAGGATTTCTTATTGAGACATAATTTATGCTAAACCTATGATGTAGTGTTCACTTATCTCTGCGCTGTCACTGTGGCAGCAGTGGCAGAGCACATCTTCTGGATAAAGCTGAATTTTGTTGTGACTCTGGGGAGTGACAGTGTTCCACCATAGCAGTGCACCTGGTCCTGCTGGCTCCCTGTGCTGAAATACTGCTTGTGTTGTATTATGAAGAATTTTGGTCATCTGCCGAAGCCTCTTAGCTTTTGATTAAACTTGCCATCCTAGTACTTGATTTAGTAATGTGTTTAGTTCTTGCTGATGCAATTGCAAATCAGTGGAAGACCCTTTGAATGACTGTGCTTATGTCTGGCAGTGTGACAGTGCTGCTGAAGGTGATTAACAGTATGACCAGTCAGATGACCTCACAGTTGCAAGTGCTGATGATGATCTTACAATCACAGAGATCAGTGCTCAGATTTCATCCTGGATTTTACTTGCTGTGAACAACTAAAGACAGAGTGTGACTGCTTGCTGCTTTTATTTATTCTGGCAAAATTAATTTTCTCTTAGAAGAAGTTCTCACCTTAAGGTTTTCTTGTCTAAAAGGTTCAACAAAGTCTTAACGAATGTTTATTTTACAGGATGAGTGGATGCAACTGTTGGGTTGTGCACACTGGTCGTTGCTACAGTTCAAGTGTCCTGAAGCTCCTTCCACGCCCAGTATCACAGGGGTGCCATAAGTGACCTTAAGAAAGAGTTTAGTATGTCGAGTTGTCATACCTTGTTGTGCATCAGGGAGTGGTAGGGAAGGTCTGTGTTTTGCTCCACTCTAGTAAGAGTTTTATCAGTTCTGCTTTTGGTGAGATTGTTGCTTGTTGCTCCTGTGCATTGAGGCCATCAAATTGATGCCAATGAGGTGTTTAGTGCTGACTTGCTTCCCAAATATGGTACTTTTGCAGAGGTCAGTGAACCTCTTATGCCTCTTACACAAGAAGCTTTAACTGAAAGAATATCAGAAAGTATCTTTGCTTATGGTGTGTATGGAGAAAATTCTCAGTTTCAGCTTTTTATGAACAGTCTGTCTAGGTGGCAGGATTTTCTTAGGCAGGGCTTGAGGGGAGGTTGCTACATGTGACCAATCACGGAACTGTATGGGGAGTAGTTAAATGCCTTTGTAAAATATATTTCAGTTAGTACTTGTGCCTTTTCTAATTGCTCAGTTCCTTACGTGTTTACTGTTCCATCTGTTCTGTGACTTCAGGACTTTATAGGAGGCTAGACATTATTAATGACACAAGGCAGGGAAGGATGCCCTTAAATAGATTAGAAAAAAGTCTTATTTCTGGCTCTGCACAGAATGCATCTTTCCTTTGCTTCTGATGGATGTACCTTCCTCTTGCCCCTGTACTGGTTTTGAAGTTAAGCTTGGAGGTAGAGTTCCTATTTACTTATATTTGAAAAACATGCCAGTATGATTTTAATGTAGCAGCAGGTATTAATTAGTATTTGCTAGGGCTGAGTGGGACACTTCAAAGAGTGGTTATAGTCAAGAGAGGTGTTTTCAAGGTAGCATCTACTTGTATATGGAAGTAGGCTTCTGTTGGAGAGGTAAGCTGTTTTTCCTTGGTTCATGTGTTTTAACTTAGGCCTAAATGCCTCCTCAGTGTACTGCTTGACAGTATAATCTTGATATTGTAACTGTTTAAACACACCCAAGGCCTAATTTAGGTGATGGAATTCTCTCTCTGATGTTGATGAATGAGCAGAGGAAAAGCCTGGAGTGAGAGTCTGGCAGTTGTTCTGAAAAGCTGACTTGTACCCTTCCCGTAGCCCTTGTTGACTTAGATAGCAAAGGACTTTCTGTGAAGTAGTTAAATAACAAGTTCTGACATTTCCTGCTCCTTCACTGATTAGTCTTTTCACTTACACTTTTTGTATCTGTTTTGTACTTGTGTGTACACTTTCTGGTGTAACTTCAGAAGGAACTCTGTTACAGTGTTAGTTTTTAGTGCTGGACTTGCTTTAGCTTAGGACTGTTGTTGAGGGAGCTGTATTTTAAGTCTTCTGTCTTTCAATTGGTCTAAAAAACCTGAGATTACTCTTCTCATGCTCTCACTAACTTTTTTTCCCAAGTATTAGACTTTGTGTGGGAAGTTTGAGATGCACCCACATCACTTCTGGGGGCATTTGGAGCATGCTTCCTGCAGCAAGTTGTCCACATCCCTCTTCTTACCTCTTGCAGGTCTAGAGCCTGTCATTTGGGGTTCCCTCCAGATAAAACTAAGCTATAAGATGCAGTCTTGTGTTTTGGTGATGTCAAACTTGGCTGGTGGGCAAGACTAGAACTAAGTTTGAAATAGTCCTCTGGAAGATGTAATGTGGACATGTTAGTATGTCTCCAGACTTGCTCTGGAGATCTGCTCTTGTGTACTACTGCTTGCTGGTTTAAATTCAGCTTCAGAAACCAAGATCTCTTTGTGAAAAGATGCCTGTCAGGTGCTCTAGGACAAGCTACGTATCAAAAAATTCATGCACGAAAGAGTTCCTATGTGTGCTCATTTAGAGTTACGTTTTAGGAAATGTTAGATAATCCAATCAGTCTGCAGATGAAAGAATTAACAAGCAAAGAAAATCTCAGTTGTTTCAGAACTGCAGTTTTGAAACAACTGAGTCTGATTTCTTTTTGGGCAGAGAATCCATGCAGGGCAGACATGTTATGACTTCTACGTGAAAGTTTGTCTATCAACCATTACGAAAAAAAGTTTTGGCAACCAGGCTTCAGATGTCTCATGGTCCTGGGGTTACTTATTTACTCTTTGCATGTGCTCAGTTCAGGACAGAATATGTTTTTGGGCTTGATGTGAAAAGAAGATTTCCTTTAAGGGAATTTAGTTGTGCGCTCCTGTTACGATACGGGGTTGATTTCTGATGCTTTTGATTTTCTAGGCAGCTAGTACTTGATTCAGCTTCCAGCTACTTTATAGCAAAAAGGCATTTCTCTGTGTCATGGTAGCCTGCTGAGAGGTGATTCTTTCATGCTGTTGGATCCAGACTTTTGGCAATAAATAGTATTTCAGTGCTGGTAACTTGGCATGTTCCTTTCTTGCACCAGTAACCCGGGAATTGCCAGCATAACATGTTTTTGCTTTATTCTTCAGCATAAAGTGAAGATTTAAAGTCCTCCCTGTTGTTTTCGGCCTGTAAATTTAAAACATTCCCCTTTGTACATAGTCTTTTATAAAGTCGTCTGCTGCTGAGTGTAATTCTTTGTCTAACTTGCTATCTGAGGAAAAAAAGAACAATGAGGTCAATAAAAGAAGCCTCTGGTCTCAGACTGGGTTAAAGCCTATAAATCTGAAATGAATGCTTGTAGCACTCCTGGATACAACCTACTTGAAAATAGGGAGGGATCTACTGCACAATACAGTTGTTTAAAATGGATGTGTAATTCACAGGGGATGCATAATGTGTGGTAGGTAGAGCTCCAATATCCTTTTAAATAGGACCTTCTCTAGTCAGAAGCATGACGTCTGCAGTTTGGAACATGAAGAGCTTCAAGTGATTCTGGACTTTGACTTCATATTGTTTGGGTCTGGACTCATTCTTTGGGTGCTAACAATAACAGGGCGGACTCTAAAGCAGTAGCAGGACATCCCTGTTGTAGGAGTTAGGACTTCGAAGGGCCTCAGAGTGTGACTGCTCATCTGTTGAAAGTGATGGAAGTTGCTGTGACTTTCAAACGTTGTAGGCTCAGGCTTTGAAATGATTAATGGTTCAAAGCTGGTTTAGAGTGGACATTAGGAAGCATTTCTTTACGAAGAGAGTGATAAAACACTGGAACAGCCTTCCAAGAGGTGGTTGGTGCTCGAAGGCTGTCGTTATTTAAGAGGCATTTAGGCAGTGCTGTGAATGACATGCTGTAGCTTATGGTCAGCGCTGAAGTGATGAGGCAGTTGGACTAGATGATCAATGGAGGTCCCCTCAAACTGGAACAGTCTGTTTACAAGAGCAGAAGGGAGCAAATACTGTCTTGTTCCATTTGTTCTTAGACCATACCTTTTGCTGAAAATGCTCTTTCTTAAACCAGTTCCATTACCTTTCTAATTGCACTTATGTGATAAAATTGTTTTGGTGCAGGAGGAGACTTTGAATTCTTACTGCTAGCAAAAAAAGTAATTCCTTTATATACGTTACAGCACTCATAGGAGCTATAATGTAAAATTTTGTGTGGAAAGAAGGTGGGGGTGCTTTTAAGGTGCTTTCAGTCAACCTGTGCAAATTCTGAAAACACTACAGAAGTACAGGAGAAGTGATACCTTTACCTCTTAACATTATTTTGAATCCTAGCAGATAAAGCAAATGTTTCTTGTGTGAAACTGAAAATATCAGTGCAATAAAGCATGTAATTTGTTCAATCTTTGGCCTTTGCCTTGCAGGTAATCTTTTGAACAAGGACTAAAATTAATAGTAAGGACCATATTAATGATTTCTAAAGTGACATATTTTGAAGAATTCTTACCTTAGGAGTGTGATTGCAACTGGCTTTCTTAAACTGAACCCTTACCTGGGATCCATGTTTGGGCCTGTTTGCCCAAGGCAGTATTCATGCTCCAGGGCAAAACAATATCAAATAGAACTAAGGAAACATCCCATAGGTGAGTTCATCTTTTTCAATTGACTGCCTGATCAAATCACTGATGCAGCTTTTTAAACTGTCATGCTGACCTAAGGTCACATGCTTCTTGTTACCTTGCAGGAAATTATTATAGTCACCACGTCATCTGATTACAGTATACTGCACAGAGTTCCCAGAAGGAACTATACCCTGTTCTTCCTGGAGATAAACTAATTCTTAACAGGAATTAACTTATAAATCTGGCCTGCCAGCAGGGCATTTTGCTACCTGTTTTTTTTTTCCTTAACAACTCTTAATTGGCTATAAATGGGTCCCTAACATTTTTCAAGACTTCTTAGCAGTGATGCTGGGAAGTGAGATTTTGTGCACAACAGGCCTGCATTGTAGTTCTTTTTGGTATTGTCAGGCTGGCTAGTGTGCTGTCTGTGCAAATGCTGCATTAGTCTGCCTGGCTCCAGGAAGTGAGGTAGAAGAAGGTGAGAGAACTGTGAGTAGGAAGACATTTAGTCTTGCAACTAAGTAAGTCCATGTTGGCTCCAGAAAGAGGTGTTGAGTAATTAATTCCCTCCCTTAAGATAAAGTGTTAATGAAGCCTGGAGAAACAGATGGTCGTGAGTACCTGGGATATCACTTCTGGGACAAGGCAAATGTAACAAGTTGTCTGTGTAAATGTGAGGAAAAGCGGAGAATTGTCTGGACAAGGCATGTGAAGCTGTTGAGACCTGAACTTTGTGCTGGGGGCTTTCTTTGACTGCTGGCTTTCATTGTGCTGCTGAATTGATGCTAGGTGTTGTGGCAGACCTTGGACAAATGAGCATTAATGTGAAAGAATGTAGTTTGTTTTTTTTTTTCCCCTCTAAAATAAAAGGAACTGGTTTGGAATCAAGTCAACAGATTTTGTCTGTGTTATTCAACATTGTCTAAGTGCATGAGCTAGAAGATATAACTGAGTAGTTTGGACAATAAATGGTATTAAATTGAATAAGTAAATAAAGAACAAAAGGTTGGTTTTAATTATCATTGCCAAAGAAATTCTTCTAGAGTTAAAAAAACATATTCTGCAGCATAGGCCATTAATCCATGACAAAGATTGAGGTTGAACTTGCCACATTCTGTGTTTACAGCTGCTTGAGTAGTGTTACTATTAATGATAGGTTTCAAAGTAATATTCCTGTGCTTTATGAGGAAAGAGCCAAGTGCTGGTTTCGATTTACCCATATTTCTTATTGCCTGTCACCAGCAAGTGATCCTGTGGCCATCTTGGGACTGGGGTGGGCAGCAGTAAAACAATCTTTAGAGCATGGTAAGAATGAGGCAAGTTCCTGTGATTGTAATATGAATGACCTTAAAGTCTTGGTATTGCAAGACCTGTGCTAAAGTAACATTTTAGCAATGCAAATAGCTTTGAAGACTCTTGGATTCCAAGGATGGAATCTGTTGGCTTGAGCCCATAGAGCTTTGAGGGTGGAGATATTCTCTCTGTGCTGAGAGTCATGTGCAATGCTGAGCAAACACATCTACGGTATCACTGTTATCAACCAGAGACTTCTAGAATAACTTGGTTTCATTTTCCTGAAATCTTTACTAGTGGATTAATGTATGAAATCAAAAGTGAGCATAAAAGACCTGGAGCATAAATATTGAGTGACATAACATCTCTGCTGAATCACTGACGTTTTCTGATCTCTAACTGGTGGCTTGTGTCATTGCAGGTTCAGGTTCAGGTCCAGCAGTCACCACAGCAGGTCTCTGCCCAGCAGCTCTCTCCACAGCTCTCTGTCCATCAGGCTTCAGAGCAGCCAATACAGGTCCAAGTGCAGATCCAAGGCCAGGCACAGCAGCAGGCATCCCAGACAATACAGAGTCAGTCTCTTCAGAGCCCCAGCCCATCTCAGCTGCAGGCAGCTCAGATCCAAGTGCAGCATGTGCAGACTGCCCAACAGATCCAGGCTGCAGAGCTACAGGAGGAACACATACAACACCAGCAGATCCAGGCCCAGCTTGTGGCAGGACAGGCCATTACTGGTGGCCAGCAGATCCAGATCCAGACAGTTGGGGCACTGTCACCTCCACCTTCTCAACAAGGTTCCCCACGAGAGGGAGAGAGGCGGATCAGCTCTGCGAGTGTCCTTCAGCCGGTGAAGAAACGTAAAGTGGATATGCCTATTACTGTATCGTATGCTATTTCAGGGCAGCCAGTTGCCACAGTGCTGGCCATTCCTCAGGGCCAGCAGCAAAGTTATGTCTCTTTAAGGCCAGACTTGTTAACAGTGGACAGTGCCCACCTGTACAGTGCCACTGGGACCATTACTAGCCCCACTGGAGAGACGTGGACCATCCCTGTTTACTCTGCTCAACCACGTGGTGACCTTCAGCAGCAAAACATAACCCACATTGCCATCCCTCAGGAGGCCTACAATGCTGTCCACGTCAGTGGCTCGCCCACAACACTGGCTACAGTGAAGCTGGAAGATGACAAGGATAAGATGGTGGGAAGTACTTCAGTAGTGAAGAACTCTCATGAGGAAGTGGTGCAGACTCTTGCTAATTCGATCTTTCCAGCACAGTTTATGAATGGCAACATCCACATTCCAGTGGCAGTGCAAGCTGTGGCAGGGACATACCAGAATACAGCACAAACAGTGCACATATGGGACCCACAGCAGCAGCAGCAGCAGCCCACACCCCAAGAGCAAGGGCAGCAGCAGCAGCTACAAGTCACTTGCTCAGTAAGTTAAAATTGCCTCTTGGTCTCAGTTTGTGATTAACAACTTACAAATGTTGTGGAGAGGGAGCATGCCAACAGACAGCTGGTGTCTGGGAAGCAGAGATGCATCTGTCCCAGAAGCCTGAATGTGACATAGGGCACTTGACTCCTGATGGGTATAAGACTTTCATGTGATAATGTTGGTACATAGTTATAGGATTCAAAACTTTCCAAAAGAAAGTACAGTCTTGATCTTAGTGTTAAAAATTAATAGATACATACTGAATGCCAGACTCTTCATAGTGGATATTTTGAGATCTGCAGTATTTTCCTGAGCTATTCCAGGGATTGCAGTGGACAGGCAGGGATAACTGCAGACAAATAAGGTGTGCTAATAAGTACTAGTCATTATCAGTTACTTTGTCTTGCACATGGAGTCCACAGCAGATCCAGTGCCTGGGTGAAGTATTGAAATCTCACTAGTTGTGAGCAAATTTCCTGGATCAAGTGTACTTTAGGGTACATAAGATATTTAAAATAAAATACCCTAAATACACGGGCTATTCCAGGAGTTGACCCTCTCAAAACTGTGAAACTGAGAAGGAATTTGCCTACCTGCCCTGTGCTGTCCTCTGGCATTGTGCTTCTAGGGGATCTGGGCAAGTTGCAGCAATTCTGTTCTATTTGTGAAAAATACAAGTCTGTTTAAGAAGCATCTACCAGTTCAGCAGATTTATGTCAGCCTATGTCCAGCCTTCACACTGGACAAGGTTTCTGTGAGGTCAGGGCAGAAGACTGGATTGGGCTGATGGGGGGAGTTGGCTCTGGAAAGCTTTTGGCTCTCTGGAGAGTAACATGGCAGCACTCTGGAGGAGAGCAGAGGCTCAATCCTGACTCCTACAAAGACAAGGTGTTAGTTCACTCTTTAAGGCAGAGAGAGACTTTGCTTCACAACTTAGTTGCCATCTGCCTTGATTAAAGCTGGGCCTTTTCACTCAGTCTCTCTGCAGCTGTGCTACATGCTGCAGCTGCAGGGGCTGATAAGCAAAAAGCTAATAAGAGCTGATGTAGAGAATAAAAAATCAACCAGAGGCAGTTAGAAGGCTCCAGTCTGAGACTCTTGCAGACTTTACCTCTTAAGCTGTTGGGGTTTTTTATACTAAGTAAAGTACAGGTATTAAAAGTCTCTGTGCTGTGGTCTCTAGTACTGTCACTTAGCAGTATTGACACTTAACAGTATCAAAGGAAAAGCTGCTTTTTGGAGTAGCTCTTAGGAAGGAAAAAGCAAAACTGTTTTGATATAAGAATTTCTATTTCTGTAATACTCAGTGTGCTAGTGAGAGTTTGACTAAGGTCTGTAAAGCTGTTAATTGAGGTAGCTATGAGACTCTGTGGCATGGAATTAAAAACCTGTAGTGAAGAGTGCAGAGTGAGTGCGGCTGAAGGGCTTTAGATTGGTGCTACTGGTTGCCTAACAAATAAGTTTGTTTGAGATTGAAATTCTTGGTGGCCTAAGACTGCAAAGTAAATTTCCAAAGGGTCTGGAAATGCCTTAGGTCTGTAATAAGTCATGCAGTCACTCTTCACACAATAGTAGCTAGTCCCCATTAGTGGTATTTGGAGAACATTGCATTGAAATTGAATTGACGTTTTGGTGCTGTGTTCTAGTCTTACTGCTTCATACCTTTTACAAGTGAATCAGTCTTACTCATCATTGATGTTAAGAACAGCATGTATTTATTGTGTGTGCCTGTTATGTACTGCTTAAAGAAGAGAGTCTGGATAGGCAGGGATGCCAGTGGTATATGGCATGTGATTGTACCCAGGACCTTCCTCAGGATAGTCTAGGTGTGGAGCAGCAGTGGTGAATAAAGCTGGTGGCACCTTCCTGTTCAGGGGCTCGTGGTTTCTGTGGGCTGCTCTTGTAGTGAGACAGACTTCATTGCTGATTCAGAGTGACAAGTGAGCTGAAGATAGATCTGTCCATTCAAACTGAAGGAGTTTTTGGAGTGTAGAATATTCTTTTGTGAGCAGCAATTCAGGTTGGACAGCAAAAGTTGCATTCCTTGGATTAATTTCTTGTTGGGAGTGTTGCAGATTGGTATCCTGGGGCTACAGGTATTGTGGGATTCTTGTTTTTTGTCCAGCTGTTGCATATTCAAGTGTGTATATAAACTGAAGTATTTGCTTTCATAGGCTCAAACTGTTCAGGTTGCTGAAGTTGAACAGCAGCCACAGCCACAGACTTCACCTGAACTTCTACTTCCAAACTCTCTGAAGCCAGAAGAAGGTCTTGAAGTGTGGAAAAGCTGGGCACAGACCAAGAATGCAGAGCTGGAAAAAGAAGCCCAAAATAGACTAGCACCTATTGGAAGTAAGTGTCATGACAACATGGCCTTTGTTTCCTTTCAAGTAAGATTAGGAATGACTAAAATGTTAGGTGTTTACTGCTCTGGAAAACTCTTTTGTTTAATCAGTGATTGTTCCTAAATTTAAATTTTAATTTACTCTGCAGTACTAATTACTGTGTATTCCCACTGCCACAGGAGACATGTATTAGCTCTGTGCTGAGCCCCGTTGAGCACCTGGGCTGATAGCAATAGAAAAGGGCACTGCATGACTGTGGTGCATGGACAAACTGTCTGGTCAGGCTGGTAGAACAGTCATGGGGCTGCTGTTTTCCTATTGCTGCAGGGCAGCATTCCACTGGGGACATGGTAAAAGAAGGCAATAGTCATGCATTTGGTAGGGCAGAGGATCTTCCTATCAAACCATTGCCCGTTTTATCTTTTAGTGTTTCTGACAGTGTAAGATCTGGATTTATTTCAGCTTGCTTTACTATACAGGGAAAATGAGGTAGTGCTGGACCTGCCAGATAGAATGGAGATGTGGGTAATATTTCCCGAAATGTTGGGGAATAATATTTATGACTTAAATAATATAGCTCTGTTTTGCTTTTCCAGGGCGTCAGCTGCTGAGGTTCCAGGAAGATCTCATATCTTCAGCTGTGGCTGAGCTGAATTATGGTCTGTGCTTAATGACACGAGAAGCTCGGAATGGTGATGGTGAACCCTACGATCCAGATGTGCTCTACTATATCTTCCTGTGTATTCAGAAGGTAGGATGGGACAGCTCTATATGCTGCAGAATTGTCCATGTTCTCAGCATGTGTAGAGGGGCTCTTGGTCATAAAAATAGAGCCTGTGGTTTCTATAAAGCTTACCAACAATTTTCTATGAAACAAGTCTCTTTGCTTAAAAAACCTTGAAAATTCAGATGACTTGTCTGTCCTTAGTGCAAGCAATGCTGTCATCTGTGAGTTAAATTTTTGAGTAACTGAGTTCAGTATCCCAGTGAAAATAATAAATCCATTTAACTTTTTTTGGTGGGGGAAGAAGGGTTTGAATGATATTTGAAGAAGTTTTCAATGTCAAGACCTAAATCTAGTTGAAGCTTTAACAGGCAAGAACTTAGCTTTATGTGCTATGGGAAGTGTGAGCTTTCTGGAAGAGCTGCAGGAACAGAGCTAAACGTGGACAGGGAAATTGAGCATCCTTGTTAAGCTGAAAAAGTAGCGTCCAGTAGTCATATGAAATAACTTGAAGGGAGCACACATGAAATAAAAGCTGAAATCCAATCAGCTTTACTTCATAAGATGTCTTTCCCTTTTTTTTTGTCTTGGCATTACCATGATAGTAATGGAGATTACCTACCCTGTATTGGCCTTGATGCAGGAGTCCTCACTCTTCAAGTAAACTGTATTAGTCTGCAGTGCTGTGCTGTAAAATGCTTGACTGAGGATGTGGACCCTTAGGATGAGGTCTGGTCTGAGGAACACACTTTCTCTCACTGTACTGACCTGTGTTGTGAATCTCTTGCAGTATCTCTTTGAAAATGGCCGAGTCGATGACATCTTCTCAGATCTCTACTATATTCGGTTCACTGAATGGCTGCATGAAGTTCTTAAGGACATACAGCCCCGTGTTTCACCTCTTGGTAAGGGCTATTGTTTAAGAACTTTAAAACTTTCCAGATCTTGGAATGTTTAAACTGAACCTACAGCGTGAGTGTAGTCTGAATGGAAATCCTTTTGAAGTATGTAACATCCCTAGACTAGCTAATGCTGGTCAGGGAGAAAAATGTTGTGTTTGCTGTGAATGTTGGGGTTACCGCAGTTGTCAGGCTCTAACCCTGACTGTCACTGAGCATTATTTGTGTGTCACATGTCATCATCAATCAGAAGGCACATTGTGGGGACTTTGTAGTGTAATGGAATTGGCTTACTTGGCAGCCAGCTGATCCTTGATTTGAATCAGGTTTCCTCATCTGAAGTGGTGATACGTCCTGCTTCTAATATGTATTGTTTATTTGGGAGATAATACAGCACTGTCATAGTGCCGTGTAGCCAGATGGATACTGTGTGCAGGACCAACTGAGTATCAAAGGAAAAAACAATGAGTGATTAAAGCCTCCAGTGCTGCAATCAGTTGCAGCTCAACCTCATGTTTAGGAGATCATGGCAACAGGGATGGAGGAGCAGTTCCAGAAGAGACAAACTTTGACAGAGAACTGTATGAGACCTAGATAAGAATTGCATTTTCAGAGCATGGAAACCTGGTTTCTCATTGCTTCATTCCCTTTGATATGTTTGGACATCAGTGAAGAAGCTACTGCTTATGTTCAGAAAAGTAGCTGATGTTACAGGCTAGGTGGCTAAGTAGCACCATGAGTTTTGGAATCCTTTTGTTTTCAGTTTGGCTGTTTGATTGGTGCTTTGACATTCCACATGCCCTGGAGTTCATACTGCTGTCTGTTTTTCTGTTTATCTGTGTATTTGGAGTGTAGTGTTTTTCTTCTACACAAAGAGGAAAAAAAATCTGAGAATCAAAGGATTACTCATGTGTCCCAACACATCACTTGGCACTGTGTGCTTACTGAGGCTGTGGGCCAAGAACTGATTTGTTACAGTGGCCTGCCTGCTCTCACATATTATTGGATTAAGAGCATCTGCATTGGAGTTGAGCCAATAATTAAAAGCTGTTTAAGTGCATATTCTTTCCTCTGTGGGCTGGGATGTATAGGCATGTTGCACAAGTATACTCTCCACAACTAGAGGTTGATGGATATGTACAAGTGTTTCCTAACTGTACCTGCTATTTAAAAAGTTATTTGCAGAGCACTGAATCTTGACATTAGTGAGAATCTCCTTCTTCCTTCTGTTAAGATTTGTATGCTTTCCAGTACTTACAGACTGTAAAATGCTGCCTATATTCATGTTGTGTCTGTCCCCTGGCATGATGTTGACTTCTGATTATTGCAGGTTACATCCTCTCCAGTCATGTAACAGAAGAGATGCTGTGGGAGTGTAAGCAGCTTGGAGCTCACTCCCCTTCCACCTTGCTCACTACACTGATGTTTTTTAATACAAAGTAAGTATTCAGGTCTTAGGGAATCTTGGGGCATAAAGGAACTTCAAATGCCTTAACAGGATTGATGTGGAACTGCTGCACTGTGTAGGACAAAATCATTAGTTGCAAATGGTTGCACACAAAGCCCACTTGTAGCTTCCTCAGGCAAAGAAGATGCAGTATAACAAGGAAGTGAGCTAACAGAGGGCAGGCTCAACCTGTGGCTTTTGTATGCTTTGCTGCTGGAAAAGTCCTTAGCCCAGTGGTTGGTTTGAGCTTCAGCCTGCTCGTGATTACTAAAGATAACTACCTTGCTATTGAGACTGTGTTCCTTGCTTGCCTCTGAATGTCCTTTGTTCTGTTCTTGCTGCTCAGATACTTCCTGTTGAAAACAGTAGACCAGCACATGAAGCTGGCCTTCTCCAAGGTGCTGAGGCAGACCAAGAAGAACCCTTCTAATCCCAAGGATAAAAGCACGAGTATCCGCTATATGAAGGCTCCAGGCATGCACCAGACAGGACAGAAAGGTAGTGTCTAGGAGGTTTCTTTGGGAATGTTTTACTTACTTGGGCTTGAAGAAGTGGATGAACCTGGAGATGTTTGCAGGTAGGGAATCCAAGGCTTTGGCAGTTACCTCTAGCCTGGCAGTATGCATTTTCCATGCATTCTATCCAAGAGAGGATAGTACCTTCTGATCATAACCCTGGGGACATACCTCACCTGAGGCATGTGGAACTCATCAAGAACTAAGGATAATTTTTTTGTTACTTTTATTTTTTTTTTTTTTTATGGCCAAAGAGGCTATTGGGTGTAAGTGCTTATGAAGAGATGGAGAAAATTCTTTGGGAGGGCTTCTCTTACCTTGATTCATGTGAACTCATGCAGAATTCCTATGTAAGTACAATCTACCCTCTTAAAAGCACAGGATGCAACTGAGGCTTTGCAAGCTCAGTAGTGAGATTTCCCTCATTTTGCACACTGGTAGAGGAGAAATGGAAAGAAGGATATGGATGGGTTGTGATCTTCAATAGCCATAGGACAAAGCAAGCTCTGCATAATGCTTTAAGCATTTATAGCCAGGTGCCTCTGCCCTGGAGCAGCCAAACGTCTCTTGCCAGCTCTTGTACAGTGACAAGGTGCTGCAGCGTTGAGGCTCTGTGGTACTGCTTGGTGTGCTGTGCTTACACAGTGTCTGACAAACTTCTGGGGGGCTGGTTTGTAGTTACAGATGACATGTATGCAGAGCAGACAGAGAATCCAGAGAACCCCCTGAGGTGTCCGATAAAGCTGTATGACTTCTACCTCTTCAAATGGTGAGTGCTCTTGTCTGTGTGTGTAGTGCTTGTCTTCTGTGACTGGGGAGCTGCACCCTGTGCCTGGCCTAGTTTGCAGTGCTGTGTAATATTGCTGGCACAATTTCTGTATTTCCATAAATTTACTTAAATGGAGCAGGGTGGTGGTGTGTGAGGGTGGGATTAACTCTAATGGCATGCAAATTGAATTTTTGGGGTATTTAAGAGACAAATCCTGATTTGTGAACTGGCTGCTCTTAATCTTGGACATTTGCTGTGTTGGCATGAACTTGTTCTGCTTGTGAGTTGCAAGTCATCTGGAAGCATCCACTACCCTAGGATTAGGGTCCTATTCAAACCAGCTTCTGAACAAAATTAAGGACTTGCTGTGGAGATTGGAGGGTGCCTCAAAGGACTCATCTCTAAATTATGATGATTCTGAAATTTAATATAATGGTTCATCTGCACAGATGGATCTGCAGGTAGCCTGAATGTGAAAGTACCCTGTCCTTTATTCACTCTGAAAGACCCCTAAAGCTATGTGTGTTATGCTTACCAGTGTGAAATAAAAACTACTTTCTTGTAGGCCTCACCATGGCTTTTTAACCTTGGCATGTACTAAAACTTTGGGATGAATGTTGCCTCTAGATGTATCTCTGTACCTTCATATGTCATCAGCCAGATGGTCACTGTCAGGATTTGTGAAGCCTGGGGTGAGGACAGTGGTGGTCTCTCCCTTCTAGGACATTTTGTTAGTCTGGTTATTTCTGATCTTCCTCAAACAGCCCCCAGAGTGTGAAAGGCCGGAATGACACATTTTACTTGACACCGGAGCCAGTGGTGGCCCCCAACAGCCCTATCTGGTATTCCATCCAGCCGATCAGCAGAGAGCAGATGGAGCAGATGCTCACCCGGATCCTGGTGATACGAGAGATTCAGGAAGCTCTTGCCGTGGCTAATGCCAGCACCATGCACTAAGGCATCCTTCGTGGCTCAGATGGGGTGGGGCAGGGTGATGGGGGAGGGACAAGCAAAGAGAAATTGTACAGACTTTTACACTAAAGGAGATGCCTAAGTTTTTGTTTTTTTATTGGTGTAGTTATGAAGCCCTTTTAGGCTTCTTCTCTTTAAAAGAATCTAAAGGAAAACCTACCCGTTGTGTATCCTACCCAACACACCAAACTTGGAACCATTGGAGGCTGCATATCCCCTGCAAGCTGGGAGCTGTGGAAAGCTGCTGGTTGACTCTGGGTTGTTTTTTTTTATGATGTAGAAAACATGAACTACAGGATTGGCCTGGTTGGCTGGGGCCTCTGTCTCCTTGGAGCACGTGCAGCCTAGAGGGCACAGAATGATGGATGGACCTGCTCAGCCAGTGGAGGAGAGGCAGGCATCTTCTTTTCTTGTGCTTGGACGTTAATTTGCGTTATCTTGGAAGCAAGAGGAGAGAGTGAACTGCAATTATGATTTATACAAAAAAACAAACCAACAATTTCTATTCAGACCTTTAAGTGACATTTTTAGATGTTAAAAGTACAAACTTTACCACACTCTTCTTTTTTGGCCTAACATTGAGGCCTTAAACCTTGAGGCTTCTGTGCCTGATGAATTCTTGTAACATACACTTGTGTATCATATAAAGATACCACCCTGTTTCTCTTATGTATTCTTACTCTAGTTGTTTATTAAGAATGACGAGCACGTCTTTTCAACATGCCATTGAACAATGTGTCTTTATTTGGGGAAGAGTGAGCTGTGAGGGTGGGGGGGTCATTATACAAAGATCAGTATGCAAACTGGTTGTTTTCGTCCCTGTTCATGCTTTCCAGCTCAACTCTGCTGGATTTCTTTCACCCCTACAACTTAGGAAGGTAGAAGGGCATACACTTCTGTTGAAGGACCTGAATATTTGCTTGCTGATGGAAGCTCAGTGCCAAGCTAGGAACATGGGACCTGTGAGATCAGATCAGACTGTCCTGATGTTCTGTGGCTTTACCCCTAGGCAAATCCCCCTCTCTCCACCTTTTCAAATGCGTCACAACAACGGCATGATGGAGGGGTAGTGGAAGGAAAAGGCCTTCCAGGAGCAGCATATGGCTTACTCCTGCTGTTTAACAGCCTTTTCACAGTTTTTAACACAGCTGTGTAGCTTTTGGCATCGTTCATGACCATAATCCCCAGCCCTGTAGCCTTGCCTTGCTGTGTCTTAAATGGTTGCTGTATTTTATATCATTAACAAATAGTCTGCTCTTTTGAAGCCAGCAGGTAGCCAGCTTTGCTTGAAATGGGAGATCACTTGCCAGGCTTGTTACTTGTGCCACTGGCTTCTTGGATGCAGAGAAATTACTCTGCTTCTTGAACTTGTCTTCCCTGCTTCTCCACCTCATGTCCCTTCCCTGTTCCAAAATACA
The DNA here is from genome assembly GCA_013397075.1 of Rhabdornis inornatus. NCBI lineage: Eukaryota > Metazoa > Chordata > Aves > Passeriformes > Rhabdornithidae > Rhabdornis > Rhabdornis inornatus. The sequence goes on along the minus strand of VWZS01000715.1, from coordinate 448,060 downwards.
CAGATAAATATTTAAATATATATTACAGTAAAAGAACATAAACTTGTGTACAGGCAAGCAACTTTCCTGAAGCCTCTGTTGTCCAGCATCTGTCTGTATTGAGAAGGAAGGTCTGCGCTCTCTTGGTTGTGCAGAGTGTAAATTGTTCCCTGTCTTTGTGCTTGTGAGCAGTGTTGAGGTGTGCAGCTTAGAGAGACTTCCCAAGTCCCTGATGCTTCATATTGATGTTGGTGTTCCTGAGGAAGCAGGTGTGCTTGAATTTGCTGTCAGTATGAGCAGTTTGTTCCCTCTATAGGATTCTCTACTCAAGTAAGAGTGGTGCAGAGAGGTGAAGTAGCAATGCACAGTTGTTTTGTTTTAGGCTCTTAGCTCAGTGTCTGCCCTCAGAACTAGGCCAGAGGAAAACAGCCTGGGATCAGTGCCCAGATCCCAGTGGGTAAGCTGGGAAGATGGTGCCTAGGGTGGGTGTAGGGCTGGCAGCAGGTACTGTGACCTCAGTTTGTCTGCTGGGAGCCAGCAGTTGCCCACTTGTAGGGTGGCTCTTGGGATCACCAGTACTGCTTCAGCTGTCAGAAGCCTCTAATCTTTTCACCATATCCTAGTGACTGACATGTACATCTTTGGCCCTTTTTTAAGTCTTTGAGGGCATGGCTGGGGCAGGCTCCCGCTATTCCACCATGTGCCTGCTGCACAGGGTGTGCCCAACAGGCATGCGCAGAGTGACTTTCCCTTTCTTTTAGGCAGTTTGTCCCATCATCAGAGCAGAGTTGGAAAGCCTGCTACCTTGGCTGTCTCCATCAGAAATACAGTGGATATTAAACAATCTGCCAGATACACACTGTACCAGTTGCTTTACTGGGCAGCCTTGAGAGCCACCTCTTAATACTTAAAATTGACAGAAGCTGCAATACTTGACAGAACTTTAGGGCAGTTGCAGGTTGGGGACAAAGAGGAACTTCAGCTGAGCTTTCTGGGGAAACAAAATTCCATGTTACCTTAAAATTCTAGATTGTGCACTTTCCTTACTACTCTTAACTGCAAGATGATCTCAAATCTTTGTAGGGGGAAGTGTTCTCCTTGGAGGATACTGGTTAAGAACAGGTAAACTAGGCACATGATGAGCTGTGGAGATCTCCTGATAATTGGTTTTGTCCTGATGGACTGGAGTGTTTCCATTCCTTTCTCATTGTCCGCATGTACATAGGAGAGGATCTGCTGATGCAGAAGTGGACTGCTGCACTGTTCTGTACTGTCTCATCAGAATGTCCACTGTGTTAACTTCATTCCCTGTTTTTAGAGACAATCGATATACTGTGACTTAAGGATTATTTTCCTGGATCTGGCTTCTAGTCTGTCTCTGGAGCTAGTTTAAAAGGTACAGTATTTCTAGAATATAAATACTATGTTCTTTGATAGTGAAGAACATGATCTGCTCCCTTGTAGGGGCTTGTAGGAAGACGTGCACAGAGTAGCACAGAAGAGTGCCGTGGCTTAGAGTTGCTATCCACATTCTGGGAAATGTTCCCAGTCAAACATGTAAAATAGCTTTTTAACACTTTCCTATAACCAGCTTGACTGCTGCTTAAAGGGCATTCCTCCTTGGCTCTGAGAGTGCCAAACTGCTTGTACTGCTCTTGTATGCGTGTATATATTGACAGGAACTCTCCGTGCCCTATGCCTTGTACAAGACAGGCTGAAAATGCATCGATCTCTAAATAAATAGAGCTGAGAAGTCAAGCTAGAGACTGTGTGTTGTTGATTTTGAACTGTGCCCATCTTGTCACTGTGGTATGAAAGGAACTATAGAAAGCCGAGACTGACTGTTGTAAAACACCTCACATTCTGACATGAGACTCATGTATTGTCCAAGCTCTTGACATTTAACAGTGTTGCTTTCATTAGGAAGCTTGTAGCCTCTTACACATGTGTCCACAGCACCATTAGATTTTCATTTGCTTTCAAGAGGTCAAGCATTTGCTCTTAAGTGGTAATGGCTGAAGCAGTGGAGAGCAGACTAGAGTGGTTCTTCACTCCTGTCTAGAGCAGTGTGTAAGGGGGATGGTCTAAGAACTTCATAGGGTTCTCATCTGTTGGCTGCCTCACCCCTAGAGGTCTGGACTTCAGAGGGGTCACAAGGTCTGAAGTAGTTCCTGAACTATTCTGCCTTGGGCAATACAAAAAGACTTAATCTGATCTCTAAATAAAAATCCTCTTCTGCACTGTTGCTGCTAGGGCAGAAATTAAGACAGTCTTGTTCTCAGCTGCATCAGGGCTACTGTCTGCCTGGGCATACATAGAAGGGATGAGGCCTCGAATCCTCCTATGCTGTGATAAGAGCAGATCTAGAAATGGCAGAAAAGAGCCCCCTGAGTGTACAGGGGGTGGAGGACTGCTGGTACTGTAGTTGCTCCTCCTCTTGCTGGACTGAGTGCAGCAGGACACTGCCTGTACAGCTGTCCAGCCAAACAACATTCTTACGCGAGTTTAATACTGACTGACTTGGAGTTAGGGCTTGGACTCCTAAATCACTGTTCAAGTGGGATATCAACTGTCTTCCACCCTATATGGGGCTTTTCTCCCCATCTTATTGCTGGAGCTGCTCCTCTCAAACATTACAGGGAATGCACCTTATCCAGATGATTCAGCCTCTTCTGTTTCGTTGGTGCCAATGCTTAGGAAAGAGCCCTTCTCTGCTTATACCTCTTCCTACCTTAAGGAACATCTCAATTCTTCCAGAAGTCTTGCTGATATGCTGCTCCCAAATCTCTGAAGCGATTGCTGTGTCCCTACTTGCTCGTTTCCTTTGCTGCGTGGCTGAAGCTCTGCTTTTAGCACTGCAGTCACGTTCCCTGTAACTTTGTGCATGGCAGACACGATTGCCTGCTTCTCTTTTCTCGTTGGAGCTCATCAGAACGGGAAGGCAGATTAAACCCACTTACAGCAGCAATAAACCATGTCTAGAACTTGAGGGAACTGCAGGAGAGAATGAGGTGGAGGGGATGCCTCAAAAAGGCAGGGTCCAGTTGCAGCCCAAAACCTCGCTTGATAATGAGTGTGCAGCCTATATGCAAAATACATCTTGTCTGTCCCTCCTGTGTTGACCCAGGTCTAAACAGCACATGTGATTGGCATCCTGCAAAGTGACCTTCAGAACTCTCCAGTAGCTTTGCCCCGTGAGTGACTCACACTACAAATCATTTTAAAGAGATGCACTCAACTATTTTTTTAATTTAATTTTACTCTTATATTCTCTGCTCTTTGTAATCTGCTTGGAAATAAAATGTTTTTCCCTGCAGCCTTTGTTGTAGTCTGTTTGAGAACCATTGAACTTTGTCTGATGTTTCTGTTGGAACAGAAGCCAAACATGCCTGTTTACTGCTGTGTCCGTGGTGTAGCACAACAGCTCAGATCCATGTGTGCCTCCCAGGTAGGCTCAGCAAACCTTTGTTAGCCTGTTCTTTTTTTAAATAAGGGTAGAGAGACCTGTCACACTGATCTTGGTCTGGCATGACACCTCCTGTTCTGCTGATCCTGTGACAGGTAACGCAGACTCGAGAGTGCATATCCTTGGCAGGTGGCGCTTTCCAATCTCTCTTCGCGTTTCCTGTGTCCTACAGGGTAATGTAAGTAACACATTTCTTGAAGCTGCTTTCTGATACTTGAACAAGGAATTAACCTTCTGCAGCAGGGAGTTGTAATGACTGAAGCACTGTTCTTTGGTCCCTGAACTAGTGTTAGACAGGGGGTTGCCTTGGACAGCATGTTATGGGGAGCAGGTGAGAAGGGGTGTGATTGTCTCATGTCCCTGGTGCTCTGAGGCTGGAATGTCACAGCAAGCAAACCAAGAGGAAGAAGTTGTTCTGTAATCTGCAGTACAGGAACTTTTCCTGATGCTCAAATGGAACTGCAAGGATGGGAATATTTCATCCCGGAAAAAGCCAACTGCTATGTCCTGCAAGGCTCCTCTGAGGCAGATCAGTGTTTGTGCCTGTTCTGCTCCTCTGGGCACAGTCCTCATGCTACTGCTCTTCTCCAAATTCCTCCCTCCAGCCCCAATCTATGGCACAGACCTGAAGGTGCTACACCCCCATCCCCAGTGTGCAACTATCCTCTTCACACTGCTTATTTGTACAGGCTGGCCTGGTGGCTTTGGGAAGAAGGGGCTAATGCCTAGCTGGGGTCACCTTGGCTCCACTCTGGTGAGACTGCTGCCTTTCTCCCTTTCCTTCCCCTCGAGGTGCAAGACTGCCACTGCTGCTGCCTCTTGACTTTCATCTTTCGTGCAGCTCCCTTTGACTTACAAAATTGGTTTGCATTCTGCTGTTTTGTCCCAGCTCTGCATTCACCACAGACCCAACAAGCTCATTCTTGTCTTCTGAAGCTGCTGGACTACCTGTTGTTGGACTCAGCTCCCAGCCCAGTGTCTCTCTGTGCACGTCACCATGTCATCCGTAGCTGGGCTTTTTTAGGTGGTCTTCCAGCAGATATCACACTGTACTGGTGCCACAAGCTGGTGCCAGCCAAGCCAGAGCCCGGCACGCAGGGCCCTACTGGGCTGTACTGGAGTTCAGCTCGCTCCTGTTGCCTCTTGCCGGTACATGGACCCAGCTGCTCGGCCTGAGCACAGAACAGCCGCGATGACCCGAGGTCACCGGACTGAACATGTACGGGCTCGGTGCCGAGAAGCTGCTCAGGAGCTGCTGCCGGCGGCTGAGAGCGACAGGCGCGCCCGGTGTGTCCCCCCCGCCGCCCGGCACCCCGCAGGCCGAGGGCTGGCGCTGTGCTCCGCTCTGGGGCCCTCCAGGCGCCAGGGGGCGCTGTCGGCGCTGGCCCCTGTGGGTGTCGCTCTGTCCCGGGGCGGGCACAGCGGGTCCCTCCCGGCGGCCGTCGGGGCGCGCGTGCGCTCGGGGTGCCGGGGCGGGCACGCGGCGGAGCCATGGCGGACTATCTGATCAGCGGCGGCACCGGCTACGTGCCCGACGACGGGCTAACGGCGCAGCAGCTCTTCAGCTGTGGCGATGGGCTCACCTACAAGTGAGTGCGGCCGGCACGGGGGTGGGACCGGGACTTGGGGAGCGGGGCCGCTGCGGTCGCTGACGCATCTCCCCTCGTTACTCCGCAGCGATTTCCTCATCCTCCCGGGGTACATCGACTTCACGGCGGACCAGGTGGTGAGTGGCCGGGGCGGGGGAGCGGGCCGGGGGCCGGGCCGGGGGTTGCGCCGGTGCCGCCGCTCACCCGCCGCCGCCGCCTGCCTCCCCGCCAGGACCTGACCTCGGCGCTGACCAAGAGAATCACCCTGAAGACCCCGCTGGTCTCCTCGCCCATGGACACAGTCACCGAGGCCAGCATGGCCATCGCCATGGCGGTGAGTGCGGCCCCGCGGGCGGGTCCCCTGTGCCCCCGTCACGGGGCTGGCGGGGCAGGAAACGCTGCCTGAGGCACCCGCGTGGCTGCCCTGGGGTCCCCGCGGCCCCTCGGGGCGAGCCCGGGCCCGGGAGCTCCATCGGTGCCGACCCCACTGCTGCACCCGGCTGGTGCAGCGCCAGGCAGTGTCTGCAGTGACTCACAGCCGCCTTTGTGTCCCCAGCTGACTGGAGGAATTGGGTTTATCCACCACAACTGCACCCCGGAGTTCCAGGCCAACGAAGTGCGGAAGGTGAAGGTGAGTGGCTGGATTGGCAGCACCAAATCGTGCTGGCGCAGGGTCCTCCGTGGAGGTGGGCAGCGGTCTGACCTCGCTGAATGAGCTGTGTGAAGAGATTGCTGACGTGTGCCCGGTCTTGGTGTTTCAGAGCTGTAGTGCTGCCAGGGTTTGCAGGCACAGCCCTCTTGTTGTGTGCCAGGCACTGTCTATGGTGAGCCTGGGATTTGAGTCTTCCTGGTGTGGGAATATTCCCCATCATTTCAGGAGGGAGGTTAGCCTGGACACTCTTGGATTTTAACATTATTTGTGTGAGCCGTGTTACTGGTTTGAGAGTCGTCCTGTTGGTGAGCATGTGGCTAGGCTGGGTGGTTGCAGACCCGTGTGAGTGGCTGCAGTAATCTGCAGGCACGTGGCTCGCTCCTGTCTGGCCTGGCAGTGCCACTCAGCCTGGCTGCTGGATCTGCTTCCTTTCAGAAATACGAGCAAGGATTCATCACAGACCCCGTGGTGCTGAGCCCCAATGACCGAGTGCGAGATGTGTTTGAAGCAAAAGCTCGTCATGGATTTTGTGGGATTCCTATCACGGACAATGGGAAGATGGGGGGCAAGCTGGTTGGGATCATCTCGTCCAGAGATATTGATTTCCTGAAAGAGTCAGAGCATGACCTGCCCCTCGGTGAGGTGAGAAGTGCTCACACCTGATGGATGTGAACACTATTAGGAAGCAGTGTGGTTTGTGATAAGGACAAGGGTGAGTGTATGGCTCTGAGGATGTTCTGCCACTGGGAGGGAGCAGCTCCATCTTAGCTCTGCAGATCTGTCTGAGAGTGTATTTCCAGGGGAGAGTGTCTTGCTCATTTGTGCTCTCTGAGTGACTCCTGCAGTACAGACCATGCAGTTTATGTGAGTCGTGGTGGTTATCTTTCAGTGCTGTGGAAATTTTCCCCTTCACTAATTAATTGCTGGTGGCTGCTTAGTGGCTGCTGCTGTAGTCCCACGTGCTGGCACTAGCCAGCTTTGTAGCAGCTGTGCTCTGCCCAACAAACCCTCCAAGTGCTGAGATTCCTTTTCTGGGCTGCCCATCCCTGTATGCCTCATGTGGGTTACTTGCTCTTGCAAATAGCCCCCCGAACTTGCAGTTTGGCCTTCACAATGCTTTGCTGTCAGCCTCCCCTCATGCACGAGAACATTCTGTGATTCCAGTTACACAAGCTGTGTAACTGGAGATCTGCGGTGTTGTCAAGTTACACCACTAGTGCCTCTTGGCCATACTTTGCTCTTGGCTCACAAATATTTTTAGCTCTTGCTGACCAAACCTGGTGTCACATGCTGATTCCTATTTGGTTTGAAATCAGCTACAAATACATGATACAAGAGCCTTAAACCAGAAGTAGGTTATAAAAGTGCACATGGCCCTTTGAAGCTGCCCATTCAAAGGAGCCAGATGAGAATCTTCCCTAGTACTTTCTGAGTGAGTAATTCAGCACTGCAGAGGAGGAAACTTTCTGCTGTCTGTGTCTGGTGCTTGTCCCTGTCACCAGGCAAGGCCAGGGGAACAAATTATTTCCTCAGTCTTCTCTTCACCTGCAGTCCAGCGGTCCTTTTACTGAGCCATTTGTTGCCATCCACTTAAACAAACAGATCTACTGTAGCATGGGAAGCACATGAATCCCACAGGCTTAGGAAGTGTCACCAGCCCTTGTTCTTGTAAGTGACTTTAACCTACCAGACATCTGCTGGGAACTTAATACAGCAGAAAAGAGGCAGTCCAGGAACTTTTTAGGGTATGTGGAGGATAACTTTTTGTCACAGCTGGTAAGTGACCCCACCAGGGGAGGGACTGTGTTAGACCTGTTGTTTGAAAATAGAGATGGGCTGGTGGGAGATGTGGTGGTTGGAGGTTGCTTGGGGCATAGGGATCATGAAATTACAGAGTTCTTGCTATTTGGTAAAATGAGGAGGGTCAGGTCTCCCAGGAAGTATTTAAGGGGGTTGCTACAGCACGTAGGAAAAGAATTACAGAAGCCAAAGCTCAGTTCAAATTTAATTTGACAACTTTTGTAAAGGATAATAAAAAATATTTTTACAGATATATTCACGGTAAAAGGAATGGTAAGACCAACCTTTGTTTTCTATTGGATGAAGGAGGGAACTTAGTAACTGCAGATGAGGAGAGGGTAGAAGTGCTTAACACCTTCATTGCTTTAGTCTTTAGTGGGAAGATGGCTTGTCCTCTGGACAACTGTCCTCATGGGCTGGTAGATGGTGTCAGGGAGCAGAGGTCCCTCTGTTATCCAGGAGGAGGCAGTCAGAGGACTGCTGAGCTGCTTGGATGTTCAGAAATCTATGGGACCAGATGGGATCCACCGCAGGGTGATCAGGGAGCTGGCAGATGAGCTTGCAAAACCACTTTCCATCATTTACCAGCAGTCCTGGCTCACTGGTGAGGTTCCAGATGACTGGAAGCTGGCCAATGTGACCCCCATTCACTAAAAGGATGGGAAGGAGGATCCTGGTAATTATAGGCCAGTTAGCCTGACCTCAGTACCTGGTAAGGTAATGGAACAGTTTATACTGAGTGTTATCATGCAGCACTTACAGGATGGCCAGGGTATCAGACCCAGCCAGCATGGGTTTAGGAGGGGTAGGTCGTGTTTGACCAACCTGATCTCCATTTATGACCAAGTGACCTGCCTGATGGATGCGGGAAAGGCTGTGGATGTTGTTTACTTGGACTTCAGCAAGGCCTTTGACACTGACTTCCACAGCATTCCCTGGAAAAGCTGGCAGCCCATGGCTTGGACGGGAGCACTCTTTGCTGAGTTAAGAACTGGCTGGATGGCGGGCTCAGAGAGTGGTGGTGAACAGTGCTGCATTCATTTGGCGGTCAGTCACCAGTGGTGTTCCTCAGGAGTCTGTGCCAGTCCTGTTCAATATTTTTATTGATGACATGGATGAGGGTATTGAGTCTTTGATCAGTAAATTTGCAGACAGCACTAAGCTGGGAGCATGTGTTGATCTGTTGGAAGGTAGGAGGGCTCTGCAGAGAGACCTGGAATGGATGGATGGATGGACAGAGTCCAATAAAATAAAGTTTAAGAAGTCCAAGTGTCAAGTCCTGCATTTTGGCCACAAAAACCCCCTGCAACGTTACAGACTGGGGACGGTTGACTGGACAGTGACAAGGCAGAAAGGGACCTGGTTGACAGCTGGCTGAACATGAGCCAGAAGTGTGCCCTGATGGCCAAGAAGGCTAGTGGTTCCTGGCCTGTATCAGGAATGGTGTTGCCAGCAGGAGCAAGGTCATTCTTCCCCTGTACTCAGCCCTGGTGAGGCCACACCTTGAGTGCTGTGTCCAGTTCTGGGCCCCTCAGTTTAGGAAGGACATTGAGACACTTGAGCACATCCAGAGGAGGCAACAAGGCTGTGAGGAACGAGCGAGGGAGCCGGGCTTGTTTAGCCTGGAGAAAAGGAGACTCGGGTGACGTTATCACTCTCTGCAACTCCCTGAAAGGTGGTTGTAGTCAGGTGAGGGTTGGTCTCTTTCTCCAGGCAGCAACTGACAGAACAAGGGGATGCAGTCTCAAGCTGCGCCGAGGGAAATACAGGCTGGATATTAGGAAAAAGTTTTCTGTGGAAACAGTAATAGAGTATTGGAATGGTCTGCCTGGGCAGGTGGTGGAGTCACTGTGCCTGGATGTGTTTAAAAAAAAATTTGATGTGGCACTTGATGCCATGGTTTAATTGAGGTGTTAGGGCATGGGCTGGACTTCATGATCATGGAGGTCTCTTCCAACCCAGTGATTCTGTGATGTCTGTGATGCCTCAGGCTTCTCTCGAGATTTGGGTTCTGTCATAGACAGCATTTTGGGTAGGTGCAGGCCTCTTTCTGATGCAAAATGTCTGTTCTTATGGTATAAATAACTACAATGTTCCTTCTTTGTGTGCAACTGATCTACCTTCCTGAAGGGTTAGAGAATGCTCCATTTTAGCCCAGCCTTCTCAAATAACCTTTCATGGGGACTTGATGATCACAGAATGCTGTGGTTGGAAAGGGTCTTGGAGGTCTCTTGTCAAGCTACGTGCTCGAGGCACATTGAGCTGGAGGAGTTTTTGTGGGGCTGTGTCTAAATCTCCAAGGATGGAGATTTCATTATCTCTCTGGGCTGCTCTCCCAGTGGGAGACTACTCTTATGGTGAATGCCACCATACCAGGTCAGATGTTTCCCTGTTCCCCACTGTCCAGCACTGCCCTTGGCTTTCCACTGTGTTTTTGCGCGTGGTTATCAGAGTGAGTGTGGGTGAGTATATTTGGATTGACGCAACTCCTTTGCCCCACTGACCTGACCGGCAATAGCAGTGGATAATTCTGGGCAGAGCCCTTCCAGAGCACTGGAGATGCTGCCTGAAAATGAGACTGGGGGCACCATTTCTGCCAGAACAGCATGACACTCTGAAGGTGTCTCCAGCCCTTATTTGCATGTGCTCCATTGAAAGGGAGAGCTATCCCAAATAAGGGTTGTCTGAGAGTTGTCCCTTGTTTCCAGGTGCTTTCACTTGTCTTCCTGAGGCCTTCTGCCATCTCCTGTTTTCAGTGCACTAATGGGCTTGGGGCCCGATGCCAGTGCCTGCATGGGGACAGGACACTGGAAGCTTAGCCTGTGTGTTTCTGGAGGCGTGTTGCTGTGCTGTGGGTTCTTGTGGAGCACTCCCACATGGCCGCTGTTTCACGTGGGCAGGGGGAGTTTGGTATTTTCAGATCAGTGTGAAGGAGTTCTTGTGACTTTTTATCTTCTCCCACCCACTAGATTATGACAAAGCGGGAGGATCTTGTTGTGGCCCCAGCTGGCGTAATGTTGAAAGAAGCAAATGAAATTCTTCAAAGGAGTAAAAAAGGTACCTGTGACCATCTGTGGCACAAAGGAGGGCTGTGGAAGCACTGGGCTGGGGCAGCAGTGGGTGAATGTGGGCAGACAGTCCCTGTGTGGGTGAAACATGGGGGATGACAGTGAAAAGAGTGCCCGCAGCCCTCAGCCAAGGTACAGAGTTCACATGCATTCATCTCAAATGTGTTTAGAGTCAAGAGATTCTTCGCTGCCCAGCGTTTGGCTGACTAGCCACGTCTTTGGTTTTCTGTCCTAGCCTTCACATTTCAGCACTCAGTTCAGCTCTCTTGTGGTTTAGTAGTTTGACTTTTAATGGGGTGTTGTATGTCTAATTATTAAAAAATGCACACGTTTTCTATGGTTGATGTGAAAATACTGAGTCCTTCTCTAGTCCTACAAACAAACTTCTTTCTCTGTTTCTTGAGCCAGGGCTGCTGGCATCCATAGCCAAGCAAGATTTGGTAACACACCTCTGAGTTTCCATCTTGTAGCAGTTTCTGCCTGCCCACTACTCCTGGTCTGCTGCACTGCTCTGAGCTAATGTCTGTCTCCTGCAGAAATACGCAGTAATGTTCTTTCTCTGTTTCCAGGCAAGCTGCCAATTGTTAATGAAGATGATGAGCTGGTGGCTATCATTGCCCGCACTGATCTCAAGAAGAACAGGGACTACCCTCTAGCCTCTAAGGACTCCAAGAAGCAGCTGCTCTGTGGTGCTGCTATCGGCACTCATGNGGGTCGGACCGGGGCTCCCGGGGAGCCCTAGGGGTCGCCCCGCCCGCGGGTCCTGAGGGGCGGGAGGGCCGCGACACTCACACACCCGCTGCGCCCGGGCCCGTGCGCGCCCCGACCTGCAGAGCCCAGGTGGGCGCCGGAGCGAAAGCGAAAGCGGCCGGCGGCGGGGCAGGAGCGGCACCGCGGGGAAGGGGGGGCCCCCGGGGC
>VWZS01000715.1:425774-436565 GCA_013397075.1 Rhabdornis inornatus | reverse complement strand
CGCCGCCGCGAGGGGCTGCGGACCGGCCCGTGCTGCTGTGCCGAAGGCTGCGGGGCCGGAGGTGAGAGGGGAGCGGGCGGCTCCCCGGGCGGGAGGGAGCGGGCCCGGGTCTTGGCTGCGCTCCTGGCCCGGCCCCGCCGGTGCCCCGGGGTTGCCCCAGGCTCGGCACGGCACCCCCGTTCCCTGTGTGCCCCACTGCGGGCGGCTATTGCCAGTCGGGGCTGAACCCTCCGAGCCGCCGCCGGGACCTCCCGCTGCACCCTCCCCCCTCCTGCCGTGCCCGGTGAGGCCGGTGGCACTGCGAGCTCAGAGGTGCCCTGGGACAGGGGACCCACGTCCCCACTTGTGTCACCCACCCGGGGCCAGCCGTAGCCTGACACTGCGGGGGGCACCGGGAAGCTCCCCGGCAGTGGCAGCGAAGCATTTCCCGCCACCGTGCCGTGCCAGAGGCATCAGGAGTTCCCACAGCCGGCAGCCTTGGCCGGCGCAGATTCCCAGGGATCCCCAGGCGACACCGCAGGAGCTCCGCATGGAGCCGGCGGGGTTTTCCACGCGGTCTGAATTCCCCCCGTGGCGGTGCCGAGGGGCTGCAGGCGCTGGCACCGGCGGGGACGGACCGAGCCGTGCCGCCTCTGGGCGCAGGTGCCGGGGCAGGTGCCCTCCCTCGGGGACGGCTCGTGTTTCCGGGCCCCGTCGGGGGCTGATGGGCTGGCACCAGTTGCTCCAGCCCCACCGGGGCTTTGTTCGGAGCCGTTTCCTTTTGGCTCGGCCGTGCCGCCCTCCCCTTGGCACCCGGCCCGCGGCGCGGGGGGAGCCGGCAGCACAACCCCGCTCTCTGCCGACACCCCCGATCACAACGGCCCGGCAGTAGCTCCCACGCACCTCCTCCGCCCCGGTCCCTGCCGGTAAGTCGCCCTCTCCCCTCTTGGCCCACCGACTGCCCCAGGGTCGGGGTGGCATGGCCGTGGTGCCCGTGTCCATCCCTCTGCGGCGCCAGCGCGGGCAACGGAATCCCAAAAGCAGCTGTCCCCGCTGTGCCCAGCTGCCCTGGGGTTTCGTTACCCGCGCTNTGACAAATACCGGCTGGACCTGCTGGTGCAGGCTGGCGTGGATGCTGTCGTGCTGGTGAGCACCCACAGGGGACCCATGGGCATTGTGTCAGCCTGGGACACTGGGGGGGTGAGTCCTGGGCTGGATGAACGTCTCTGACAGTGTGGCAGCAACATGGCACTCACTGTCTTTGTCACAGGCCTTTCTGTGTTAGAAAATGGTGGTTTGTTGATCTCTCAGTCTTGTTCAGGTTAGAATCCTCATATTGGAGGGATTCCTCTTACCTGGAGACTTATGTGACCTGGAGGGAGTTTGTAGGGTGCATTGAAGCCCTGAAGGCTGAGAAGAGAAGCATTATCAGTTAATACAGAATCTTCTACAAATACCGCTTGCACTCTACCACCAGCCTCTCTGACGTTCCTGACTAGTTTTGAATATTTGGCTTTTTATAGTTTCCCTTCGTCCCTTTGGTGTTTGTTACTGTGTTAGAGAGTTACTGATGTTCAGGACTAGTCAGTGAGCCCAGAGCTACTCTGCTGATCTCCCTTTCTGGCCTGTAAACTTTCATGCGCAGTTGTTACTGCCTGTGTTTGCACATGGTTTTCTTATTGATTGTGATCCTGTGAGTGCTGTGCTCTAGGGCATGGCTGAGCAGTAGGAAATGTTTAACAGACGTGATTTGACTGGGTCACAGAGATTGGCAGGGACTGAGTGCTCAGTGTTCGACATCTGGTATTTGAGTTGCTCTGCTGCACAGTGGGGAGGTGCACCCCCCACCAGTCCTCCTGGGTTTCACAAGGAACATTCTCTATTTCACCTGTAGTTTGAGACAGGGCTGACAGTGCCCTGCTGTTAGAGCCAGATGGTTCTTATCCACAGCCAGATGTTCTGCTTGTTGCCTTCTGTAGAAGCTACAGGATTAAACATGAAGGATATTACTGAAGTCTTTACAATAAACTGCATTGTAAAGGGAAGATATATTCCTGTCTTGGCAGCAGCTTCTCCCGGGGTTCTGTGCCCAAGTTGGGGAGTCATTTTGCCCATTACCCAGCTTAGCAGAGTGAGGATCTGAAGCTGCATTTGTAATCTGCAGAAATTCTGGTTGAAACTGATTTTTTTTCTGTTGCAGGATTCCTCTCAGGGGAATTCCATCTTCCAGATCAATATGATAAAATACATTAAGGAGAAATATCCCAACCTACAAGTTATTGGAGGAAATGGTAGGCGTGCGTTGAAGACTCTTCTTGTCTTTAAATGACATTTGTTTCTTAGACATAGAGGGAGCTGCAGGGATGTGAATGAAACGGTCATTTTGGTAAATTTTTGTGTACTTAAATGGTTTCCTCTGACTTGTGGAATGGAGCAAGACCGCTGTAGACACAGGGCAGTACCTTACTGCTGCAGATACTTAGAGCCTTTTTTTTGCAGCACAATGTGTTACAATCCTCTGTAGCACATTATGCATTAGCTCATTTTACACACCAGTTTAAAATTTTGCATAATAATGAACATTACTTGATGTAGAAATCTAATGGCAATTTTCCCTGCCTCTTGACAGCAGAGTCCAGTGGTCCTTGTTTTTACTTGATGCTGCTGTTAGCCTGTACTCTTCCCTCCCTACCTCGTGTGGCCCAGAGAGTGCATGCCATGACTTCTGCTGCCTCAGCCTTTGGGTGGAAGTGTGTTGCAGAATAGCCTAAAGGGGCAGCTTCACCTCAGCCACTGGGACAGCTGGGGCAGAAGCTCCTCCCAGATAGGCCTGGCTGTGACACAGACTGTTGCCCTGTGGATCCCTGGGGATGTTGGCACCCGTGGGGGAGCCTCCAGGGCAGAGAAGTCTTGTTTGCAAATGTGCTTGTCTGTTTTCAAACCGATTTCTGCTCCCCACAGTGGTGACTGCAGCTCAGGCCAAGAACCTCATTGACGCGGGGGTTGATGCCCTGAGGGTCGGGATGGGCAGTGGCTCCATCTGCATCACACAGGAAGGTGAGAGAGATCAGCCGCCTTCTAAATAGGCTGAAGACACGTGTTTAGTAGAAATTCCCTGCTGAAAAGCAGCATGGCTGGGATGGAATTCTCCCATTGTGAGGGCAGTGTCCAACAGCAAGACATCTTTCACCCCCTTTGTCCAGGACTTCCAACCTTTGGGGTGGCAGCAGCAGCAAAGGCATTTCCCAGTACTGACCGAGACTGAGTAGAACCGGTGTGGCAGATGGTGGCTTTGCCTGAGGGGAGCTGTTGGCTTGGTGTGGGTTGGGGCTGGTGGGCAACTGTGCAGGGAGAGGGGCTTACTGGATCCCCAGTGCTGACAGGTGAAGTGCACTGGACTGTTCGTGCTCCCTTTCCCTTTGGCAGCAGTGTGCGTGATGCTTGAGTATTGATCTGGGCCTGATGCCTTTGTAATTTCCAGGCCAAAATGGGATTTCTTGCTTTTGTCTCTGCAGTTAGACAGAGCTTGTGTGAGGCAAAGGCTGTGTGACCCTTAGCTAAAGGGCAAGCGGGGTGTCCCCCGGGCCTGAGGAAAGTCTGTCTTGAGGACAAACTCAGTCCTTGTGTGTGGAACCTTAGGTGGGGTGCAGAGAGGTGGTGCAGCAAGGCACTGCAGTCCACAAACACAGCCCCTCACTGCTGTGGTCCTTGGTCTGTGCCACAGCACGCAGCAAGTGAGCAGCTGCTGGCTGTAGGAGCTGCATTAGCTCTGCCCTTTCCAGCATGGAGCCTGTGAGCAGCCCTGGACCTGTGCTGTGTTCCCGCTTTGCCTGGCTGCAGGGGATTCCCAGTCAGGGCAGTCTGTGTCAGGTCTTTCTAAGGAGGGAGTAGTATCCTTGGGCTGACACTTCCAGAGCAGAGCCAGGACATGTCCTGCCCAGGCTCCGAGGCAGAGGCATGCTGTGATCTGCAGAGTGGTGAATGTCCCAGGGGTTCCTCCAGCTGCCCGGGAGATGGGGTTGGGTGCTGGTTTTGGCAAAGGTGCAGAGCAGAGGTAGAATACTGCACTTCACAGGAGATGTAATTGCAGAACTCTTGCCTGCAGCTCTCCAGATTTTTGGCCCTGTTAAGGGCAAGAACTCTGGCTTTTTGGGGTAGGGGTCACCTCTCTGGGTGGCTGCTGGGGTAGGGCGAGCATGTGCTGTGCACAGCCGGGCCTGGCTGCCTTGGATCTGGCCTCTGGCTTGGCTCGGGATAGGAAGGGTCTGCAAAGTCAGGTCTGTCCCACACCGTATGCTCTGCCCAGTAGCAGGTCACTTCTGGGGTCCTTTGTTCTGCTGCTGTTCTTCTGTCTCTAAAATGTGTGTGTTTGTTTTTGTTTAGCTGCTCCAAAGATCCCTCCAGACCTAAAGTCCCACAGCCCCAAATGCCCTTCTACTGTCACGGGCACCTATAGTAAGTCACTTGCCCTGTTCCCAACCCTAATTATGTGTCTTGAAGCAGGACCCTGATTTGGCTGCACATGGCCCTACTGCTTGTTTGAGAATAATTTAGCTGTAGATGCACTTGGGGTTTTGTGGCTTTGGATACTGGTTTTGAATCTGAAATGAAATCTGAGAAGCCCTTCTGATTTTGTAAAGCAAAATCTGAACTGTCCAAGATGAGGGAAGTCAGGCCTGTCCTCTCTCCACTCCAAAATCCAGTTAGGAGCCTGGCTGCACCTTCTTGATCCCTAGCCAGGCATGCTGCTGCTGATCCAGTACTGGGACACGATCCCTGAGCAGTTCTCCATCATGCTCAAAATACAGCCCTAGTTCTGGGGAAGTCGTGCACTGGCCAAGCTTCCCATGGAGCTGGCTCCCCTGAGTTACATAGGGACTTCACTGCGCACGGCCACCTTGGCAGCTGCGTTACATCTTTTCCCCACCAAATCCTGTGGAGAGAAGAGGCTTTTGCCTGCCCACCACAGGATGCAGTGTTCTCTGCTCTGATGCTCTGATCAAGCAGCCCCTGCAAGGCAAGCCTTAGGCTTTGTCCTTTCTCCTAGTTGTGACACACCTCAAAGGGAGAGGTTTACTCTTGCAGATCCTGGAAGGTTTTCTCTAGCAGCTGATTTTGTAGGGCCACCCTTTGCCAATACACTAAAAGGGACAAACCCTCACCCTGACCGTGTGATGTGTGTGTGTGCTCAGAACCCTGCTTGGGAAGCCTGTGCTCCGGGGCTGTGGCACTGGGCACTGGGACAGTCGGAGAGGCACGATGCTCCCAGGGGCCCTGAGCCAAGCTGTGCCTAAAAAGGGCTGGTCTCTGTCATTGCGCTTGAGAGGTTTCTGCAGGCCCTGCACTGTCTACGGCACAATCCCATAGACCCTGGACTCAAAACCCTGCAGAAATGGGTGTTTCTCTCCACAGAGCTCTTCCACAGCAGCGTTTTGCAGCTACACTGTTGCCTTCAGCAGTGCAGAACTGTGCAAGACCATCTCTTTAAGGGCATTGATGATAAAGCTGGCAGCCTCTCCCTGGCTGACTGAGCCTGAACTGAATGCTGGGGTCTGATTAAATTTAGTTCTGTCACAATCTCAGCCTGGAGTCTGGCTGCCCTCCCTCAGCAGCTGCTGCTGAGTGCTGGGAGTAGAGAAACTGTAGCCTCCTGGCCCCAGCAGGCCCCTGCCAGGGATGTGCTGTCAGCACTGCTGCCATGCAGTCTGAACTACACCTGGAGTTCACACTCCAAAGTACTAATACTGTATGGCCTTAATCTTACACAGTTTATGGGACTAACCATGACTGGAGAAAAGGCTTCCAGTTGATAGTGGGGAAGGGACATCTCCCTGAGAGAAGCTTATCTCAGTGTTCTTGCATGCCTGTGGCTGACAAACATGTTACAAGACATGCCTTGTGCTGGTTTTCCTCAGATAATGGGAAGCTTCTTAACTGCTACCAACTGGGAAGAACAAGTAAATCTAAAGCTAATAACTCCTCATGGGGCAGCTAAACTTGATGGAATCCTTGCTACATGGCAGGGCAGGAACATAAATTACTACCAAACCATTCTGCCTGTTTCCCTTTCCACTGCTGCATGTGTGTTTGTGTGTGTATTGCAGACCTGTATGTATAGATATATTTATATCTATACCATATACAGGCATACGAGCTCTCTCCAAGCCAACTGCCTTTTCATTCAAGAGGAACATCATACAGATGCTGGGTACATGGACAAGGGGTCTGGCAGCTCCAGGAGAGAGCCAGCACTGGGACATGGCTACATGCCAGGGATGCTTTGGAGAGGGGCTTTTGGAGTTTGCTTTATTTCCTTCCCAAGCTTCCCACATGTCTGCTGTGCACCAGGATTGAGCCACGAATCTCATCTGATCCCAGGCATCCGATCAAAGACCCCAGTCGCAAGTTACTCACAGCTTTTTGGAGCCAAGGGCTGTGAGGACGTCTCAGCAGGCATCTCCTGGGCATCTGCTTCTCTTGCAATTCAGCCTAGGGAAGGAGCATCCAGGGATTTGTGCGTTCTGAGTGCTGGAGCATGTGTGTGCTAGAAGCCTGAAAGAGCCTGCTGGGACGGGGATGTGCTGCTGCATGGAGCTGACCCTGTGTGTGCTCTGTCCCGCAGTGCTGGCGTGCGGCCGTCCCCAGGCCACAGCAGTGTACAAGGTGTCCGAATACGCCAGGAGGTTCGGCGTGCCTGTCATCGCCGATGGAGGCATCCAGACAGTTGGGCACATCGCCAAGGCCCTGGCACTTGGGGCTTCCACAGGTGAGCACCATTGTAGGGAATCTCCTAGGAGGTATTTCCATATGGCATAACACTGGGCATAAGGGCATTTACCTGCAGGTGGCTGGGGGCATAGGGACTGCAGGCAGTGCTGTGTCCAGGAACCCTGAGGGATTTTGCAGCCACTGCTGCTGATGTGCTGTTCCTGATGATATCTTGTGCCAGTGATGATGGGCTCTCTCCTGGCTGCCACCACGGAGGCCCCAGGCGAGTACTTCTTCTCGGATGGCATCAGGCTGAAGAAATACCGCGGCATGGGCTCCCTAGATGCCATGGACAAGAACTTGGGAAGCCAGAATCGGTATTTCAGGTCAGAGATGGTGCTTTGGGGCAGCAGATCAAGCTTTTGGGGCTTCTCTGCATCACAAATACCCTTGATTTGTGCTTTCATGCAGTGAGACAGACAAAATTAAAGTGGCCCAGGGAGTCTCCGGTGCAGTGCAAGACAAGGGCTCTATCCATAAATTCATTCCATACCTAATTGCTGGGATCCAGCATTCCTGCCAGGATATTGGTGCCAAGAGCTTAACCCAAGTCCGGTGAGTGCTTCCCCATGCACGTACTCTGGTTAGGTCATGGTGCTGCTTTCTGGAGTCCCTGTGCAGGTGTACTCAAGCTGTGGTGTGTTCTGGATAGTTTGTAGCTCTTACCTCATCTTTGGTGGGCACTGCATCACGGATCTGCCAGCCCCAGGGACACAGGAGTGTGGTCTCTTGTGGCACGCTCAGCTGGCTGGGCTCAAAATGTTGGGAGTTACATTATCCAGCCTGGTTCTTGGGAACACAGCAAAGACCATTCTGGCCACAGCTGGAGGAACCAGACCCTCATCCCAGATGTTCCAGCTGAGCATGTGCCAGAGTACTGTCTTCCCTGGACTCTGCCTGGCTTGTGACAGGTGTCCTTCCCCCTCAGAGCCATGATGTACTCGGGAGAGCTGAAATTTGAGAAGAGGACAACATCTGCCCAGGTTGAAGGAGGGGTGCACGGCCTCCACTCGTAAGTGCTTCTGGCAGGATCCTTGTCACCTTGGGGGAGGTGTTAGGAGTCAGGAAAACCACCCTGTACCTCAGCTGCCATGCCCTTGGCTTGGTGTGTCATTCATTGGCTTGCCCTGGCACTGCACAGCCAGGCCAAGCTGTGGCCTGTCATGGTGCTGAGGCTGCTCCCCTCCCTGGACTGGCAGGATCCATTCCACACTGCACCTTTGTCCCTGCCCTGAGTGAGGTGGGTCAGTAAAGGGGCTTCCTGGTGCTGCTTCCCTTGCAGGTATGAGAAGCGCCTCTTCTGAAGGTGATCCGTCTGTGTCTGTCCTTGTGCCACCCAGCCCTGTGCCGCTCTGCGTGGGAGCTGCTTGTGCTGCAGAAGTGCCATTATTCTGAGCTGCCTGGAGCTCCCGCTGTCCCTTGGCTGCTTTCTGACCACCTGCGGGGCCCACCTTCCGCCCAGGACCTGTGAACCTGGGCTGGAGCCTTGCACATGTCGGCCATGTTTTACAATAAAAAAATGAAAAGTTGGTGTCAGCCCAGACCCCCTCTTCCTTTTTTTACCTTCTTTGCTCTCTGTCCTTGGCTCTGTCCCTTGCTTCCCACACTGTCAGAGGCAGCTGATAACCACAGAAGGGACTGTGTGCATGTGACGGGCAAAAGGGAGGGGAGAGCCCTGAGACAGGGCTGAGTGGGTAACGCAGTGTGGCTTCTTTAAAAATCCTTCCTGAGAGCAGAAAATGAGGGCTGGCCTGCTGTGCAAGAAAGCAAACCGTTTTACAGGCCTTTATGTCCTGCTGGGAGCTGCAAAACCCAGCTGTGGTAGCAGCCAGGATGCTGCAGGCCCCCATTCCTGGTCCAGCTGCTGCATTCCCCTAAACATCTTGTAGTTGCCACACCTCCAGGCCCAGTGGCTGCACCCCCTTGGGCTGTTCACTGTGGATTACCTGCCCAGGCTCCAAGAGAGCAATTGTTTGCTGGAAGGTGGGCAATGTGCTGGGAGTGGCATGGGTTTATAAAGGAGCTGGTCTGCATTTCTATAGTCCTGAGCAGTGCACACTTCCATGGCTTGGCAGGTTTACCTGTGCTTGCAATGCCAGGAGCCAAGAAGTATTTTACACCTTTGTGTCCCACATGTCACTCCTGAAGTGTGTGTCTACCATCAGTGGTTTGGGAATGTCAGATTTGATTTATACCCTAAAACCAGAGCCTTGACTACAATGCCATGGTGTTGGTGTCACACTCATTAAGACACCTGCTAAGCAAAGCCACCCTAACCTTGCAGCTGCATACCCTGCCTTTGCCTGCCAAGGTGGCAGAGTTCAGTGCATGAGGCTTCCATTAGATAGGTGTACTCTCTTCCCCAGGGGTGACATCCCCAACCATGAACCAACCAGTGGGGGGACAAAACAGGGACCATGTCCCCTGCTGGAGCTGAGCCTTCAGTTAGAGGGGGTGCAGCACCCTTGGACCAACACTGCCCAAGGGACATCGGTCGTGGGGTGATACAAAGCCCCATAGGAGAGCCCAAGCCAGGCCAGCACCAGCTGGGACACACTAGTTGCTGGTGCTGGCTGTGCTCAGGAAGCTGCTGGCACATGGCATCCCACCACCACACATGCTGCCCAGTGCCCAAGGTAAGCACATCAATTTGTTGCAGCCTCAATGCGCTGTGCATTAACTACCACACAATTTCTTGTACTTCCCATTTACATGTATTTTCCTCGTGAAGCTCCAGATGTGCCTGGGGGCTGTACAGCTCACCCCACCAGCCTTCACCCTCCCTCAGGTGAGGCTTCTTACTGCCAAGGTGTGGGCCATGACCTTGGCAGGGCTGTGGGAGCAGTGCTGCCAGCAAAGCCTTGTACTTTCCCCCACAGCCCCCAGCCCAGACTGGGCAAGGAGGTGAAGAAGCCAGGGACTGCAGGGAAGAGCTAAGCCCATGTATTTCACAGCCCTCCTGTGTGCAGAGACATAGCACAGCCAGCAGCTGCACAGTTCACTATGGAGCGTTTCTCAGTTGGAAGCAGTGACCCTTGGGGGCTTCAGGCAGGCAAGGGGAAGAACCATGGGCATGGCAGGCAGTGCCTACATCCCGTAGGTGCCCCGCGGGGGGATGAGCCCAGCAGCCACCAGGCGCCTTTCATTCATTAGGAAGTTGAAGGTTGCACATGCATTCGCCTGCGAATAGAAAAGGGAGTGAGTGAAACTCCGGCCCTCTGAAAGGAGACTCGGCCCCTCCCCACAAGGTATATGAACTCCTCCCTCCCTTTCAATGGGGTGCTGCCTGTGCTCACCCCTCCTTACCGTGTCCTGCACCTCCACAGCAATCCCGCACTCCTGCATCTGCTTCAGCGTGGCTGGGGGGAGCCGCTCCACCCTGTCCCCTGTGCCCAGCACCAGGATCTCTGCAACCAGGGCACGATATGAATGGGGAGGGCAGCATTCGAGCTGCCTCGGCCCAGACCTGCCCTTCCTGCAGGGACCAATGGCGCCCGCACAGCCACCCCGACAGGAGCCCGAAAAGGGGAACAGCCCGCGCCCCTCCTGCCCCTCATACCTATCTGGGGCTCCAGCAGCCGGAACAGCGACAGACTCTCGTGCGAGATGTCTCGGTGGGAACCAACCTGCGGGGACGCGGCGGGCGTTGAGGGGGGCTGCCCCCGGTGCGCGGTGGGGACCGGCAGCCCCCGCCCCGCAGCCGGGCACTCACGTTCCACTGGAGGATGCTGCGGGGCAGGACGGCGCAGGGCCCCACCACCACGTCTCCGCTGATGGTGAAGCCGCGGGTGCTGTAGCCCTCGATGAACATGATGTTGGGGGACTCTGGCTCTAGCACCATCACCCGGGTCCGCTGGTACATCTCATCATCCGCCGGCGTGAGCCGGTGACCCCGGCACGGCGCTCTGCGGGGAGAGCGAGCAGCTGGGACACATGGGACCCACGGACACCCCCCGAAGACCCTACGGCATTCTACGGGCACCTCCCCTGGTCGCAGGGCAGCCGCGGTGCCGGCTGCCGGTGCCGGTACCTGTCCGCCGCCCG
>VWZS01000715.1:326304-414737 GCA_013397075.1 Rhabdornis inornatus | reverse complement strand
GAAGACCGCTACTCGCGCCGCCGGCCCGGGCCCCGGCTCGGCCCGCAGCCCCTGCACGCTGGCCTCACGCAGTACTCTCCGCCGGCCCGCCGCCGCCGCTGGCCCGCTGCCGCTCAGCCGAAACGCCACCACCTCCGGGCCTGTACCTGCGGGACACCGCGTCAGCCGCCGCCGCCGCCGCCGCCGCTGGTCCCGCCGCTCACCCCGTCCCGGTCCCAGCGCTCACCCGCCAGCAGCACACCCCCCGCGAACTCCAGCGCTGTCACCGGCGCCACCAGCGCTACCGACTCCATCTTAGCCGCACCAACCCCGCCACCGCTCCCCCACAGCGCTCATTGGCCGAGTCCCACGTGCCACCGCCCCGCCCCCTGCCTATTGGCCAGGCCCGACGCCCCGCCCCCAGAGCACGCGGAGGCACCGCCCGTGTCTGCACGCTTTATTGGCGCGCGACGCGGCTCCGCCCCCCCGCCCTGCGCGGGAAAAGGTCACGTGCGCGCGGCAGCCTTCCCGGCACTACAGCTCCAGGTGAACCCCGCTGTAGGCCTTGTCCACTGTCCCCTCGCCCGGGGCTCCGGCCCCGGCCCCCGCCTCAGACCCCGCAAAGCGCTCCATCTCCTGCTGGAACTGCTGCTGCCGCCGGCGGTTGGGGTCCACGTTGATCCAGTTGTTGGCGATCCACTTGGTGCCTTGGGTGACCAGGCAGCCCCCATGCAGAGCGAAGTCATCCAGCTCCCCTACCCAGCCTGCAGAGCAGAGCCCCATTAGATGGGGGCAGAGGAAGGCAGGCACACTTGGGACCGCACAGGGACACATGGCCATTGAACACCAATGCCATCTCTCCTGCCTGCACTACCTGCTTGGATTTGAGCTCAGATACATTACAGGAGTTACTTTTCCTGGCACCCCTCCATATCAGTGCCATGTCACCCTAGCACCTACAAGGAGTTCATCAGGGCAGGCTCCCTGAGTGCAAAATGCCCACTGCTGCCATCTCTCCACTCAGCACAAGTGGCTCTCACAATCCAGATCACAGCATCTGTCTTTCTCAGCTCTTTTAGAAAAAGGAAGGCTGGCATAGCAGAGATGGGTACTGCCACCAGAAGGCCTGTGGAAGCCAGAGGCTTGCAGCTGTTTTAGAGATTGCATTTCAGCAGTTCTAAATGACCTGTTTACAATGATCCTATCGTTTTTCTGTGGCAGACTTGCATCAGCAGCCACTTTCCATTTAGGAACAAATTGCTCATAAAAACACAACAGGGTTCTTCTCACAGGAGAGTGACGGTCTTGATACTATCAACCAACAGCCCAAACACTAGTCTTATGATCTCCTCTGTGGATTTTCTAGAGATGGAAACACAGGCTGCTCTCAGGGGACCTGGGATGCTACACTCCTTCCTCCCACCACAGCTCAAAATCTGACATAGAAACCCTCTGGAGCCGTATTCACCAGCAGCCTTAAAGATTCATGTCAATTCCCAGCCTGTCAGGGAAAACTGCACTGCACTTCGTGACAAAAACAGCCCCAAGGACACATCATGGGGCTGCGGCTCAGCTACAAAGCAAGCATTGGCCCCAAGCGTGGCATGGGGTGGCCCATGTGTCCTCATGCTGCAGAGCTGATGGCTGTGCCTTTGTCTACCTCCCCTCCCCACCCCTTTGGGCAACACCACATCAGTGACACATTTTGAATTGCAGACCAAGTTCCAGCAGGAGTTCCAGCTTGCACAGCGGGATGGAAGGCAGCTGGTGATGGTGAGTGCAGCCAAGGTCTTTGTTTGCTAGCTAGTCCTGTCCCCCAAAGACATCAGGAGCCACTGACCTACTGCCTGTAAACAAAGGCCTTTCAGAGTCAGGAAGCTCCTACTCAGCTGTTGACAAAAAGACTCTGTATTTCCCACTAGCTAGCAGCTACCACCCTTTTTTGGCTGTTCTTTGAGCTCCCAGCTGCAGCAAGGAGATGATGGCTGTCACCTACTGCAGTCCCACCCCTCCCAAGAGCCCAGTTTTGAAGTGAGCCTGTACCTTCTCCATCTGATAGGTAGTTGTACCAGAAGACAGCAGTGCCTTGCTGAGGTTTCACTCGCAAATTGCCCTTGTCACAGTTTTTCCGAGTATCTCGCAGGTCAATGTCGTTCTGGATCAAAGACTGAACAGAAACCACAGGGAAGGTGTCACCAACAGGGCTGGAACAAGGCACATGCACTGGGTTGCCCCTGCCCCTCACCCTTGCCTGAGTGTCCCACAGGATGGCTTAAGGTTGATGCAGGGGCTTTCATAACCCACCTGGAGCAGCCAGTTTCAGGCCCCAGGAGGTTCATAACCTGTTTCTGAGTGCTGCCATTTCTTAACATATTGCCTGACACCTCACACCTCTGAGCTGGGAGAGCTGAGCTGTCAAAGCCCTGTGCCTCCTCCCCTGTCCTCGGAGGAAAAAGACTGTAAGTGGAGCACAGCTTCCCCATTGCTCTAGCTACAAATGCTAATGCACACCGACCTAATGCACCAGACCCCTTCTGCAGCCACAATGAATAAAGACATTCCAAGAGGGACTCAGAATCCCCAGGGGTAATACGTAGGCAAGGTTCATTTACCATCTCTTCATATGTCCTGTTATCAGCGATAGGAAAGACTGTTTCACCTCCCCCAGTCACATTGTTCAGGTAGAACAGCACAGTCACATATCTGCAAGACAGAGGCTGTCAGGAGACACACCCAGAGAAGGAGGAGATGCACAGGGGCTCTCCATGCCCTGCTGCTCCACCATAAATACAGTGGCTCCTCCAAGACATCATATGGCACATGATTTACACCATCACCTTTTCTCCAAGAGTAACACAAGGACAACAAAGAAAGCCCCTACCCAGAATAGAGAGTATGTTCATAGGCTCTGCTTGGGCAGGCCCACCCACTCCACCTTCCTTGCGTGGACCCACAGGATTTGCCCACCTCCCCTTTAAAATCCCTTCATGCCAGTGATGTCCTAAGCTGGTTTGTGAGCCCACAACCCGAGCACTGAGTCCCAGGCAAGATGAGGTGAGGCAAAATGGTTCTTTACACCCCTTGTCTAAGGTGTTCAGGGAAGAGCTTACCGGCAGGAGGTCTCAAAGGGAGAGCTTTCATTGGCAACAAGTTTTGTGTGGCTGCAGGCAGTCTCAGGGAACACGGGGCCACTGTCCATGTGGGCGTGGTAGTGCCCTCCTTGGTCATACCGCACAACCTGGAGAGGCTCGCTGTGCTCCACGATCTCGGGGGGCAAGCGAGTCAGGCGCATTACCCTGGGGAAGAGCAGAGCAGGTGAGTGGAAATCCACCCTCACCCTAGTCAGCCACTACTCCCAAGCAGTGAATAAACCCAGAGAAAAAGAACCCCCCTTCCCCAAAAGACCGGAGAGACGGATGGGCTGCAGTGAGCATGCCAAGAGAAAACCAGGTCCTTATAGATCTGTTGGGCTGTCAACATCAGCTCAGAAAACCCTCATCAAGGTTAATAAAAAACCAAAACAAAACAGAAAGAAGCATCTCTAGCAGGACTGCTCCCAGGCAGACTTTGCTTGCTCAGCAAGATCCCTTCTGTGCGTGTCCCTGGAGCCTTCATGCGGCATCTCATCACTTCTCTGGATTCCTGCACACCACCTACAGATCTCAGGGACAGTTAGCAAAGCACAGGTTCCCTGCTGAGAGTGAATGAGAGACTAGCTCTAGGAATAGTCTTGTCACCTAACTCACCTTTCCCTGTTGCCTTTTCAGCAGCCTCCCCCAGGGCAGAGGGGCACTGGAAGTGATCAAGGAGACCGGAGCCCTCCTGCTCTGGGATTTTTCCACTGCTACATCTGAGATCATCCCCAAGGCAAGCAGGTACGTCTTGAGACCTGCCAAAGAACACTCAGAGCTCTGAGAATCCGGACTGGTGAAGCCCTTGGGGCAGGTGCAAGGAGAATGTGGCACCTGGGCAGGATGGCAAAGCCCCTGCAGGCACTGCCTGGTCCTAGGGAGGACTAACAGCCTCCTTCAGTGCTGTGTCTTCACATCCTCCTGACAGTGGCCAACTGGAGAGCGTAAAAGCGGAATGCCAATGCCTGTGTGTGCTGGCTAGCTGGCACAGAGAAGGTGGCAGCCACAGTCTACTCTAATCAAGGCAATATGTGGCCCCATTTTCCCACTGGAATGCACTGAAGAAAAAGAGTGGCCAACAGCTGTTTTTCAGGCCTCAGGACAGATTTTACCCACCCACATTCTGTGTGAGGACCAGCACCACAAGAACAAGCTAATCTCTAGCCAATTATCTGAAATTCACAACTACATAGTTTGGCCTTCATGCTGGGCTTCAGCTCTTACCAGTACCAAATCTGAGATGAAGGGAAGGGTAAGAGGTTCTCCCATCTGCCATGAGCTGCCCTACAATATGTGTGCTCAGAGGATTAAACTAACTTGACTAAGGTGAAGTCGTGCTTTTTAAAAAGTCAGCTCTGAACAGCAAAGACAGATTTCAGTGAAATGCATGAGTAACTAAAGCAAATGACAGTAACTGCTGGCACCCAGACAGCATTGGAAACGGGCAGTTTCTCCCAGTAAGCTCAGTTGCTAATTAGAATGAATGATTTCATATACTGCCAAATCTTTCTGGTTTTATAGGGCTGTTCCCAAAAGTGAATGGAGATGCTGAAAGGCTTGATTTTTCTTTTTCCCTTTCCACAGGACAATACAAATTCTTGTTCTAATGAAAACCTCCTCTGTCCATTTTGTGTCTGTGTTCATTGCTCTTTATACTCCAAAGACTTTTCACACAATTAGGAAGTGTGAATATTAGCAAGTCTGCCACTGCCTCTCCCAGCACACAGGTGATGCTTGTGCCTACCCACACCCAACGCCCCTCAGCTGCCTGGCCCTTACCTTTGCCGAATGGCTCTCATGACCTGGTGTGCCCCCTCGCCCTGGTACAGCCAGGTGTGCTGGCTGTTGCGCACCAAGTCACTCATCTTCACTTTCTGGCTTCCCATGTACTTGTGGAAATCACGGATATTCAACTGCTTGAACTCCTCCAAACTTAGCACACCTATGGGAACACAGGAAAAGCCACCTGACTGTGCTGCAGGTAATAGTTCTTGTGTCCTGTACTTGGAGAAACACCAGCTGAGGGCACTGCAGGAACTGCCTTCCTCACACAGACCCCAGCCTGGGTCCACTGTGTCCACCACAAGCTGCACCCCCTTCTGCCCATGGCCATGGGCTCCAGCAATGCTCTCACCTGCAGCAGAGGACACAGAGCAACCTCCCAAAGTGAATTGTGCAGGGTCAGAACTGGGACAAGCAAAACACCTTTTTAAACATTAAAAAGCTCCTGAAACACACAAATCAGTACATCAAAAGAGAGAAACAGATACTACAGTTCTGATATACAGAAGAAAGTCTGTGCCACCCAATGTCTTGAGGCTTACTACTTAGATATTGAAATCAACATGTTTAAGGACAGAGTGGGACCTCAGACCACATTTTCTATATGACCTTGCAGGGTAATTACGAAAAAGCCACACCCAAAACAAGCAGTACATTGTTCTGCATTTGTGTAATTGCAAAACATAAATGAGGAATGCATGACAGTATGGTCTTGCGTAAACAGAAATAACAGAAAAGCAAGAGGTATAAAACAGTTTCTCCTAAAACAGGTATTTCTTGTTTGCACTCAACTGGAATCAGCAAGGTATGGACTCTTGCCTTTGTCAGCTTCAGGAAAATCCTCACATTTGTTGTTTCCTCTTTCTGGAGAAGAAAAGCCTTGCACAGGTCCCTGATACCAGCATGCAGTGCACTGCCCTGGGCTGCCCAGCACACACCATGGGCTGAGAGAGGAGCTCACTCAGGCAGCAAACCCAGTGCTGCTGGATGCCAGCTCTGCTCCCTGGGCACCAGCACCCCCTGGCAGGAGGAAGGACTAGCCACAAGGGTCAGTCAGGGACAGTTCCTCAGGTGCCATGTCCTCAGGTCATGACCAAATGATCTACTGTTATTACTCCTAGTGTCTCTCTATCCCCATTTCCCCTTACTCCCCACAGTCTTTGATGACGCAGTGCCACATCCAGGTTGTGACCTGGTCTCTCAGTGTCATGTACCAATCTAACAACAGAGGGAAGCAGCACTCTGGAAGCAAGGTCCTGCCAATAGCCCTTTAACAGGACCTTTCATTTGTTAATGTCCAGAATGGTGGAAAAGCCACTGAGGACTCAGTCATACCCCTGCCAAGAATGCCACCAGCCTGGAGGAGAGTTGCACAGGGTGTCCTCCGGATATTTATGCATTCACACTGCTACTGCTTCAACTCCAAAGCAGCTCCTCCTGGGCAGCTCTCAATGCCAGGTCACTGGAAGAGAGTGTGTAGAGCCTGTGCATTCACTTAATTTGATTAGGAAATGGAGTGTTGCTTAATTGAGGTCACTCTAATTAGAGCAGCAGAGGTTAGAGTGTATGTCCGGACCAGCAGGAGCCTTTGGGAGACCGGGAACAGGAGGGGCAGAAGTGGCCTCATGGAATACAGAGAGGCTGTGTGGCAGAGAGAGGGATCAGCACCAAAGGCTGACAGACAAGATCACCCCCACCTCCACTTATTCCACTCTCCCCTCACAGTGACATGGACCTCTTGGCCTGCTGCAAGCCTCCCTGAAAACAGGGGGGAATGCAATGTGTGTCTGAATATCTGCATCCCAGGTAACAAGAGCTCTGTAGTCAGAACCTGAGCAGTCTCTCAGACCAGGGGAGCAGAAGCACAGCCCTAAGATCCTGTTACAGCAGGGCATGAGCCAAAGCAGGTCTGAGAGGGGAGATGGAGTACAGAGTTGTGGTCTGGTCCTGCTCCAGCAAGATCCAAATCCAAGCAGTGGGACCAGTTAGGTGCTAGAGTGGTGACGAAGGGGCAGGAGTGCTGCAGTAAGAGGGTTACTCTGCATTTACTTCCCTGAGAAGGTGTCTAGGGCAGTCTAGTGCTACTTCCCTTCAAAGAATTCAGCTAGAAAAAAAGGCCTGGGCAGGGACACAGCTCTTGCTCCGCTCCACATGGATGTGCAAGTTGTCCAAGGTGCTGAGGGTGAAGGGGTTCCCATGGAGCTGCTCTTACCATTCCCATCAGGATCAGCTTTGACCGCTGTGTACATCTCCCGGATGTTTTCAGGGGTCATCCACCTGCCGTTCCCAAGTCGGGTATGGGTCAACACCTGAAATTCACAAATGGATCAAAAAAAAAGCACTGGTTTCTTGCACTCCTGAGACTCCAGAGATTCCCTGCATGAGGCCTGGCAGGATCTCCTCCACAGCACATCAGCCAGACAGGCATCGGCACATTTCTGCAGAAAGACGATTGCAGTGAGAATCATCTGGCAGCCACACACAGAGTGTTGCTGATGAGAGCTGTTATTTCCAGTTTAGGTCATGGCAAATGACTGATGGGACTTGGTTAATCAGCCCTGAGGTGGAGAGAGCATAGGCTTCCTCTTGAAGGGAAAATAAAGCTATTGATGATAAAAGTGAATGCTTTTCCTTGTCCAAGTTAAGGGCTTGGAACAAAATTCTTCCCTTCAACATGTGCAGAGAGATGCAGAAGCCTGAACAGCTCTCAGCAGGCTCTCACCTTCAGAGAAAGGAGCCTTGCCCTGGGCTGTCACTGGCACAGCTTCCCACACGCCACAGCACTCATGGTGCACAGGACGGTTCAGACTCCCAGCTTCACCTGAAATGGGAGCCTGAGGAGGGACATGCTTGAACTGTCAGTACTTGCCCTGATGCACCCTGCCATACAGGGCAAAGGTGCTGAAGAGCTGTGGACAAGAGGCTTATTATCCCCCTTGGCTCATCAATAGGGGTGGCTTTGCTGCGGCTCTTGAATTCACAAAGTAAGTTCCCCACAAGCAGCACAAAGCAGGGCCTACATGACAAACTCACTTCCCAGGACACACAGCAAGAGGCAACAACCCACAGCACAGGAACATTTTATCCAGCATATTGAAAACACGCGGTCCTGCCAAGGACTGTTGCTGCCTCCCAACAGCATGACAACTGCTGCACATTGCCCCAAAAACTGCCATTCTGAAGGCCAGCACAAATTTTGAGGCATAAAATTAAACAAATTGTTATCAGTATATCCTGGGGTCTGGCTCCACCCAAGCACATGAGTAACCAAGAGAGCACCTGATGAGGGGATGTGCCAGAGGGGCCCCAGCAAACCTTCCCCAGTCTGTCCCACACTCTACCTCTTTGAGCTGCAGCTGCCCATCCTGATTATGATCCAGCAGATTGAAAATGTCCATCTGGCTGATTTCAATCATTTCCATGGCTTCCTCATAATCCTCTGTTGGTAGGATCTGGCTCTTCTGTAGCCCCTTTAGCTTTGCCAGGTGGACAATGAGCTTGCACTCCTCCTCTGTCAGGAAGTCAGGGATTTCTGCAGCAAAAGTGTGAGCAGCAACACAGACTGAGGAACTGTTACAGTGGGATCCTATGATGGTGGCAGGAAACTCAGGGAAAAAAAAAAACCAAAAGAGGTAGGGGCGAAATTTAGGAACTGTCTAAGTTTGGGACATTCAAAAACATCCACCCTTCTATCAGAAGGGCTCTCAAAGAGCATACCCCACACACATGAGCTGCTGAAGGCAGGTATTTTTACAGCAGCAGTTCCTAAATGTTTGGATCCTGGGGTCAAGCCCTTAAACTCTCTCACAGATACCACAATAGACAAAGGAGTGAACAAACACGTGCATATCACTGCATATTACCATTTCAAAGGTGCCATGTGGATCACAGTCTGGGAACTGCTGCTTTACTGGAAGGGAGGCCAAAAATCTTTACAGTGGGCAGTGGTGATGGCCAGGGTTTCAGACGTCCTTGCTCTCACGTGGAGAGGATGGCACTTTGCACAAAACCAAATCCCTTTCAGGAAATCACAGCACAGTGCTCTACTATGAAACTCAAACAGGAGAAAAATTCTAACTTACTCCCACTCATTCTCTTGATCCCCCACTAAAAATGGTCTTCAAATGCAATATTAAAGAGGAAAATACTGGACATGGAGGATGCCAGGCTTCACATCCAGGCATCTCCAGCTTTCCTTTGCAGCACAAACCCAGCAACAATCAGGCAATTCCATAATCCCAAGCAAATTAAAGTGCATAGAAATCCACTGATGACCATGAGGCTAGGAGACTTCTAGCTGCATGGTACACTGGGCATGCACTTGGAAAGGTCCCATTCCAGAGCACAGTTACACTGTGGCCCAGGAGGTTCAGAGGATCCTCCTGGCTGGTGTCTGTCACAGCTATGGTGACCTTGTTACCAGCTGCTGAGACTTTTGAAAAGGGAAAAAAAAACCACCAATGCAGGACAGGTTAAGTGTTCCTAGACCCAAGGTCCTGCTCTCCAAACTGCAGCTCCCTAGAGCTCCTGCAGGTATGTGCCAAGGACACATTATAGATCAACTACAGCAGCAACCCTCAAATGGAGGGAAAAAATTAATTACTTTCATGACCTGAAATCAACCCTATCGGCTCAAGATGTCAATAAACAGCTGGCTTCCTGCTAAGCACAGACCAGAACCAGCCCTGTAGAAAATGAGCTGTTCCTGGGAAGCCCCAGGAACACAATGCAGCCAGCTGTATCCGTAACACACTCCAAGGAAACAATTTCCGCCACAGACAGCACAGGGTCCTTGTGCCAGAGGATGCTTCAGAGCTGGAGCTTCTACTGACCAGTTTGAACCTCATGGCACAGCACCAGGTCCAAATGAACCATTGTGCACTGGCAACCAATACCCCCAGTATTTCCAGTTCCTCAAACCGGGCTACAATAATGATGGCTTACGGAACCTTAATTACGAGCCGGAGGAAGGACAATTCCACTCTTCAGTGGTAGTAAGGGGATTTCAGACTGAAGTGGGAATTCTGTTAACTGGAAAGCATGTGCTCATGCAGGTTGCAAGGTGAGGGGGTTTCCAGCTGAGTGCTGCCAATCCCGTCTGCAAACAACTTGGCTCCACAGCTGCAAATTAGTTCCTCTCTGCCCCCAGCTCTCCAAAACAGTTAATTTGTGGCTGTGAGACCATCCTATCTCCCTGCCTGCTCAACAATAGATCCAGCTAAACAAATGCCTCCTAATTGACTTTAAGCAACACTTGATTGCTTTTACAAAAAACAAAAGAGAGGAAAACATTAGGGTTTATGAAATAATGACTAATCCTGGAGCAAGAGAAAGGGGATGGGTTGAAGCACTGGTGTCAAACAGAGATTCAATCTTGGCTGAAAGAGCCCCAAGACACATGGGCCAAGTCATTCATCCCTCCCCAACTGCCCTCATTTCCACACCTGCTGATCTAAGCCAAACCCCTGCTAAAATACAAACAATCGGGGCCGCTGGCAAATGAAAATTGGAGCATTGTCTTCCCCATGAGGGCTCTGAAAGGGCCGAACTTAATGAGGATGGATTGACAAAGAGGTGGCTCCTAGGCTATAAAAGGCATTCCACAGTCAGGAGCAGCTCAGTCCGGGGTGTGCTGTCGGTTCACTTGCTCCAAGCATGGTCACGTCCCCTCGCAGGCACCCCTCGAGGTTGGGTGGCCCGTGGCTCCTGGGTCTCCTGGCACGCCTGCTGCTCTGGGGCTCTCCAGGTGCCTGGGCGAGCTACCTGAGGAGATCCTCCAGCTGCATGCCCATCCCACACCGCATGGCCCTGTGCTATGATATCGGCTACTCTGAGATGAGGATTCCCAACCTGCTGGAGCATGAGACCATGACAGAAGTCATCCAGCAGTCTTCCAGCTGGCTGCCCTTGCTGGCCAGGGAATGCCACCCAGACGCTAGGATTTTCCTCTGCTCTCTCTTTGCACCGATCTGCTTGGACAGGTAAGATGCTTTTACGAGTTATTTCAGCTGTAACAGTTAATTCCCTGCAGGAGCACAACCGCATGTGCCTCCTGAGAGAAAATGCATTCGATGTGATCCAAGCAGTCCCCAAAAAGCAGTGCTGGTGCTCTTGGCACGGGACAATTGAATTACTCAGCAGGGAACATCCCTCTGAAAGCGAAACATGATCATTTTATATCACAGTGAAATATGTTCCCTCTTTGGGATTCTTCTGCTCTCTCACCCCAGGCACCGCTACCACATGCCCTGGCCAGCCCCTCATACACTGCAGTAGCTGCTGGCACACAACTAGCTTCACCTCCCACCTCCCGTGCAGCCCCTCACCCCAGCTCCTGCCCTGAACTCAGAATTTCTCAATTTCCCGACTGTTTCCCAACACTTCTAGCAGCAGAAAGAAATCCCTAGTTTTGAGGTGCAGTTCTTAAAGTACAGAGCTGCTTAAAGAAATTTGGTGTGTAATCAGGCACCTGTAAGGGTAAGCAGTCTTTGCACAACTAGAGAAGATCCCTAAGGAGGTGAAGGGCTTCTGGCAGCTTGCCTCATCCCTCCTGTCCTCAGAAATTCCTTGCTTGCTTCTGGACATGAATGTTCAAAAAAAAGTCAAAGATCCCCAAATTGCCTGCTAACCCTTCAACACATCCTCATGCAGCAGCAGTGGTGCTAGGGCTCGACCCTCAGCCTCCTGCCAGGCACACCAAGGTTCTGAGCACTCATCCCCTCCCCAGGCTCATCTATCCCTGCCGCAGCCTCTGCGAAGCCGTCAAGAGAAGCTGTGCGCCCGTCATGGCTTGTTACGGCTATCCCTGGCCTGAAATCCTGAACTGCAACAAGTTCCCTGCAGATCACGAACTGTGCATTGCAGCAGTCTCCATGGATGAAAATTCCTCAAGCAGGAGAAGTAAGAGGTTTTTTCTTCATATATTTTCCCTTATGTAACACTGAAAGCTGAAAAGAATGACTTGTTTCTATTCTGTATATTTCTGGTTTTAAGCTGTATTTAAAAAAAATAATTACAAATTCTAGTTTTGTTCTCTCTGGGAACTGTGTCTAGAAAATTAGCCTAACATTGACTGTGGCTTGTTCCTCTCCCTGCTGTATTCATTAGCTCCCTGGGTGCCATCAGACCCCGCAGGGTTTGGGGCAGGGGGAAGGAAAGGCTGCAAAGCCTCTGGCCCAGGCACAGTGGGAGAGCTCATGGAGTGCAGACTCCCAGCAGCGAGATGTGCTTCAGTGGAGCTATGGAGATGCAGCCCCAATCTTTCAGCCGTGTCTAGGACTTAAAAACATGCAAAAAGAAATGTTTTGCAAGCCTTCTCTCTAAATATTAGAAACACCATGAAAGGACATGAGCCTCTGCAGACATGAGTTACACAGGAAAAAAGTCTGTCTGAAGGACTCAATTAACACCCAGATACTGATGAACACTGGGGGAGATTCAAGAGCAGTTGAGTGGAGAACAGACATTTCAACATCATCTCAGCATCACTGGATGAGTCTGGCTATACCACTGGAAACTTTGCTGTTTTATCCAAATTAGGAGATCTTCACTAAGCATTTTCACTGCTGCTTTAACATGCAGCAACACACACAAGCCTGAACAAAGCACGACAAGCGGCATCTGCCTCAGTCACAGGAAGGAGAGTCTTACATTTCCCACCCTGCCTGTCTGAGGTATCTCTCCAGGGCCAGGGTAGCTCAGGAAGAAGCTACACTAAGAAACAGCAACTCACCACTTGCAGATCTAAAAATTTCATTGTGCCTTTTCCAATGAAGCTTGACAAGGGTGTTGTAACCTAATTTCTCTTGCAGCAGTGCCCCGAGCCAGCTGCAAGGACTGTGAGCTTGAGGAGGCCAGCACTACCAGGGAGATCCTAGAAAGCCTCTGTGCAAATGATTTTGGTGAGTACCCTCCTTCTCCTCCCAGTTGCTGCCATTCCCTCCAGCAGCCAGGCAGTGGCATGGACAGAAAATAGCTTTGCCATAACATAGTGACTTGGAGAGACTGCAGCTTTTACAGCAGATATCCCAGGGATTTTCAGTTTTCACCTTACCTGTGAGGTAGCAGGAGGACCCAGCTCCTGGCAGCACTGAAAGTAAACGCCTGATTTATTTCTGTGGGCTCTGATTTGGTTTTGGTCTGTGACTGCTAAAAACAAGCAGTACTCTGGTTTTCCCTTGCAGACAAACATCTCACTCAATGCCTATAAAAATCTTTAGCAAATTCCACACCAGCTATTTCAAACTTTAATAGTGTTGTTCTAGTATTGTGACTCTCCCTCTCCTAGCCCAAGCAAGCAGCAGCACTGGCTCTGCTCAATCAGATGGCAGGAGTTTTCAAGATACTATCCTGAATTCAGGCACACATATAGAAAAGAAAGATATTTTCAGTAAAAGAAAAAAGGTTGCAAATCCTGAGCAGCTGTCAGTCATGTCACTTCCTGAAATCCCTGCTCAGAGAAAAGTCAAGTAATTTGCACAAGATCAGGACTTTGAGGTATCTGCTTGCCTGTGCCCATGATCCCTCCAGGGTTTCTGCTGTGGTGCGGATACATCTTTGCCACTCTTAGGAGGAAAATTGAGAATTGAGAAGGATTGAGAAGGAGGTCTTTTCTCCCACGTAACAAGAACAAGAGGAAATGGCTTCAAGTTGCAAGGGAGAGGTTCAGATTGGGTAATAAGAAATATTTCTTCACCAAAAGAATTATCAAGCACCGGAACAGGCTGCCCAGGGAAGGGCTTGAGTCACCATCCCTGAAGGTTTTTGAAAGACATGTAGATGTGGCACTTGAGGACATGGTTTAGTGGTGAACTGGGCAGTGCTGGGTCAGTGGTTGAACTTGATCTTTGAGGTATTTTCCAACCTAAATAATTCTAAGAACAGTGTTCAGTACTGTAAACTAACCTCAAATGAGAACTTTTACAAGTTCACCGCAATTGCAAAAGCTTGGACAGATACCTCCCCACAATACAGAGACAGCAGTGAAGCCTTGGGCTGGCTCTGTCTTGAAGTAGTTAAGAGCTATAAAGAGTAAACAGAACTCACAGCTCTTTTTCCAACCCCTGCAGCAGTGAAAATCCGAATCCTGAGGAAGAACAACACCACCACCACTATCTCAGACTTCGACCTGGACCCCTCCAAGGTGGAGGTGCTGAAGCATGGCCCGCTCCTCAGAACTGAAATCCCTGCCAGGCTCCAGCAGTGGCTGGACATAGATGCCACCTGCGCCCACAACATCATGAGAGGCACTCAGGCAGGGGTCTTCGTTGTAAGTGGTGAAGTACAGAGTGACAAAGTGGTGGTGAACAAGGCCTATGCCTGGCAGAAGAGGAACAGGAACCTGCACCAGGCAGTGCGGAGGTGGAAACATCACCGCTGCCCTGAACAGGTGGGATGGAAGGTCTGAAAAATCTCAATTCCAGCAACAAGAAACTGCTCCCTTCCCTATGGCTAGAAAACTCCTTTCCCTGGCAATTGGTGTTTTGGAGATGTACAGCATTTCTAGGTGATTTGAAGCAGTCATAGTGCACAGATAGGGCTTCACTACAGATCACTGTTTTACCAAGATAGAGCTTAAGGATGCAGGTTTGACATGTTCCTCTCACAAGGCTCTGTAGATCCAGGACGTGCTATGTTCAGCTTTGTGTAGGATCCAATATCACAACCAAACTTAACTATGCAGGTGAGGACAAACTAGAAGAAACCTTTAATAACAGTTCCTTCTAATTGTCATTATCAGAGCTGGTATTTCAGATTCATTATTTGACCCTGAGACATTGATGCTGTACAAGTGCCTGCTTGCTTTCTGTCCAGAGATTACATGAAAGTCTCCCTGAGTGATACTTTTTATGTAATGGAGCAAATACTTTACTCTTGAACAGTCTGAGGTAAATTAACGGGAAGAGGAACCCACCCCAACTATGCCCAGCCCCTTAAAAACTGCATGCTGAACTCTGCTCAAGTCAGGCTGTCCCTTCAGCTTCCTGCACTGAGAGTTGATGAGCATCCACACAAGCGAAAGGAAACAGCCATTCTCAAGCAGGAAAGGCACAGAGCAGATAGCTGAGGTCTTCCACATAACAGGGAAAACTATTTTTCAACATCAGAAATTCAGTGTGGATCAGAAGATTCTGGTAAATGGGGATATCACAAGAACCTTGAGAAAAGCACAGCATGAATGAGACATCAGCTGTTCAAAGTTCTGCTTTGGTGAACAGCAGCTTTGCTCGGGACTGGGAGGTGAGTCCCAGCCCCAGCACAGTAGGATATTGCAGTTTTGATATGGGAGCAGGGGAGAAACCTTCCATAGCTGCCTGGCCTTCCACCTGCACATGAGGAAGACAGAAAATATGGGAAATCTCAGTCTCACCACATTCTCTGCAGCTCACTCTCTCACTCAAGCAGGACTGTCACACCCTGCAGGGGTACACACTGTGCTCCAGACCACAGAGCAGAAAACAGCAAATCCCCCAATGAGGAAACAAGTCAGATTTCTAACTGCCTAACAAAGCACTGTCCATGGAAAGTTTTCTATACTGGTTTAAACCTGTGGCTGAAATAAAAAAAAACAACCCAACAACCAAAAAGCCCCCCAAAAAACCCCAAAAACCAAGTGGAAAAAACAGCCTTTGGGAGGAATACTTTCTGCCTTGTTGGTGATGCCTGCAGCGTTGGCCGTGCAGAGACAGCTAGTCTGCTGGAGACACATCGGTCTGCTGGAGACACATTGCCTCCCCGCGTTCACAAGGAACACCAACAACCCACGCTGCGGGCTCCTCCTCACACTGCTGTGGGCTGAAACAAGCGCTCAGACACACACACTGCAATTCAGCTGCGCCCTGACATTTGTGCAGTGATTACTTCTCTTCCCTGAGGCTCACAAGAGAAACACAGCCAAATTTCCTATCTTTATTCCTGCCCACTGTCTTGTCTTAGAAACTGCTGCCCAATCCACAGAATCTGCTGTCAGGTGGTCCCTGCAATGGCAGTATCTTCTCAACAGACCGTGTTTGGAAAACAGAACACATAAAAGCTCTGAAGGTTGAAAAGGCTTTGTCTGATTTGTTTTCCATTAGTAGGGCTATTTGATTAGTAGTGTTTTCCAACTGAAAACTGCACAGATGGTCTTGACTTACAAGCTTCAGAAATGATGCCTTGTAGCCAGAGGGGGGAAAAAATAGGGCAGGGATTTTTTATAGCTCCATAAAATACGCTTGGGGTTCCATGCAGATGTGACTTACCCACAATTAAAAGCCAGACCTAAAGTTTCCCTACGGTGCCCAGACCATGTTCTGAAGCCCAGAGAACACATTCAATCATTCATGAGTGTCTGCTGCTGTGGTCCCACTGCAGCCTGCTCTGCTGAAAGCAAACAGATGACAGACCAGGCACTGTTTCCTTAAATTTGCTCTTGTATGCTGCAGCATTTCGTGTTAAATCCCCAGAAACTCAAGAGTCTTTGCTAAGGGCCTCTGTATTCACCAAACACAACCAAGTTAAATACACACTTCCACCAATTTAAGCAACAGAGATGCAATGAATTAAGTTTCTTTAAACCAGCTGAATTAGATTGGTACAGCTTGCATAGATAGAGAAGTCTCTGGAAGTCTTTTAAAGTCAGAGCTGGCTCCTGGCAGGCTCATCTAGGAGATAAGAACTGTCTTGTAACTTGCAGTTTCTAAATAAGGGACTTCTTATCGAAGGACAAAGGAGAGCAGACTTCGTGGCATCTCAAATGGTGAATGTCTGTCACTGTCTGTGATGGCATCCTCAGGGAGCAAAGCTTCCCATAAAACAAATGGTGGTGCTGGAACAAGAAGCTAAAAATTGCAGGATTACTGCTGCCAGGACAAACCAGCCTTTTATCATTTTCAGCACCTTCCTTGCAGGCCAGGACCAATTGTTTCACTTCAGTGGTACTAAAAAGGCAGGGAAAGAGGAAATAGGAGTTTTCCTGAGTGAAAACCAGAGCAATTGCCTCAGACCATGGTTCTGGTAATGACATTAGTTTTGTGATGCTGTGGGGTTATCAGCTGCATGTTGATGTGTCTGTTTAGTGAATGTCAGACAGAAATCCACTAAGAAATTAATGGTGAGGTTTTCAGTGTATACAATCTATTTGGAATCAGAAAAAATCCCGCTATTTATATTATTGAGAAAGCATCTGAAAGATTCCCTATGCTGTCTTTTCAGAAACAACAGGTTTCCTCTGACTTAGAAATAGTAGGAATTTTATAATGATTGATTCCCCACCTCAAATTGTTTAGCTTATTGTCAGTAGCTTTCCAGAACACAGAGTTCAATTAGTGAGACTTGACCAGTGACAGCAAAACATCATAGAAAGGTAAAGATCTAAAAACATCTGAAATGCAGATGCTGTGTGGTTGTGTATCAGAAAAGCCAAAAGTAAACATAAATCTAGAACGGGACACAAAATGGTGGAAGACTTTAAATCTATCAATTCTCCTGTTACTCATTTCCTCACTGCTGAAGCATCAATACGAAATTGCTTTTTCATAATTTATTAACAGAAGTTTGGGTATCTCTTGTCCTTTCCTTATACTGAGCAGCTTCTTCAAGGTTCTTGCCAGTGATCTGCTGTCCATTCCTAACATTTTACAGAGAACCTGAAACACCTGGAAAGGTTAACATTCCCAATTCTTCAAAGTGGGCCATCCAGAATACGTAACCTCTGCGAATTTTGCATCAACATACCTTAAACGATACCACACTCTATTTAACTCAGCCCCAAGGAACAGCAGCACAGGGAGGTGATGCCAACACACGGGAAGTCATTTTCCCCCGAGTGGGTGTAAGACAGCGGCGGGTGTCAGACAGACAGACAGACAGACACACACCCCCCGCTCCGCCGCCAGGGAGGAAACTCCCCGCTACCGGCAGCAGCTGCCCCGGCGGGGCCGGTACTCACCGAACAGGAGCGGCTTGAGGCTGAGGGTGCGCACAGCGTGGGCCCTGCCGGGCACCAGCTCCACCCGCTGCGTGTGGCCCACCTGCGGGGAGGGGAGAGCAGCGGTCAGCGCTCAGCCGTCAGCAGCCCCGGCCCCGGCCCCCGGTCGCGGCCTTGCCTTGATGCCCTCGAGGCGCGGGAGGGCNGCCCCCCGCCCCTCCCCGTCCCACCGCTAAAAAGAGCCAGGAGACCGCCGAAGTTAGAAAGTCACAATTTATTTCAAATAAACCACGGGCACACCTCTGGCAACCGTCTCCCGGGCGGTTTCCGCCGCCTCTGCCCCTCTCTGGTGCCTGCGAAGAAAAGCGAGGGGTGGGAGCAGTCCTGTGCCCTCCCACACACCTCAACGCTGTCCCACAACCCCAACCAGCCGGGGCCGAGAAAGGAATTCCCAGAACAAGTGCCTCATTTAAAAATAAAGTTCTATTTTTCACCTGCTTAAAAAGTCTAAAATTTAGAGTGCAAGACTATAGTACAGAAACCTCCTGCTGCCCCGTCTGCGGGCGGGCACAGAGACTTCGTTGCGCAGGGCAGCAGTCATGCAGTTTACGGTGTCAGTAGAAAACGTTTTGTTACAGTCTGGGAAGCCTGAGGACGAATAGAGATGAGGCAGCCAATGCCCTAACACAAGCGAAGCCCAAATAAAAGAGTACCAGATGCAAGGATGGAGAGGTGTTGGGCTGGCGCAGGAGCTGGAAACAAGTGCAAAAAAGAAAAAAAGAGAGCAAACATTCCACATCTGTAGCAGTAACGCATCAAAGGGAAACTTGTACCTCACAATTGATAACGCCTGAGCCACTTTTTATTACCTACATCCATACAACCTTGCTAACTCAAAAAGGGCCACGTACTTATTAGAGGGGGAAAAAATGGCGTTTTCTTTTGGTGTTGAGAAACCCCACGTCCTTCCTGTCACCTACCTCCTGAGCAGTGTCATTCACCTTATACACAGAGCCAGCAGCCTCTGTGCCCTGCACATTTAGTCTTGAAATCCATGACTTTCTGTACAACACCAATACAGAAGTGGTCCTGCCTGGGCTGCAAAAGCAAGTCCTGTTGTTTTCCCAGAGTACGGCAATAGGATCTGTGGGTGCAACCCAGGACTTTCACCACTTTCAGAAAGGGTGTTTTGTTTAAAAAAATAAATGGAACCGTTGACAAAGCCCTAGTTTCAGAAAATTTGAAAGAATTAGTGGGTGCACTGTGCAATCCCTATTACTGTTCCTCAGCCAAGCATCTCAGCAGCCTGTTCAGTAAGCCTGGCCACAGCTATATGGTCTGGCTTGTCTACACACAAGGATTCATAGCAAAATATTTTGTGGGGGCATAGAAGAGGGAGGGAAGAAGGGAGGGAAGGAAGGAGGGAAGGAGAGAGACAAAACCTCATTCTCATTTAGCTCAAAGCTGGACAATTATGTAACAGAAGAGAAAATTCTTTGAGCTTAGGAAACTCCACATACCTGTTCTGCAAAGGGATTAGGTGTTAAGATAGTAATGTTTAGACAAGAACACCAGCTTTTATCCTAATCAGTACTTTGCACATTACATTTTTAAAGAAGTTTAAACATTGGTTCTATTCACTGCAAACTGCTGGGTCTCATCAAACCTTCCCTCCTCTACTATCCCTTCCCGTGGAAGCAGCATGCCAAGACAATCATTTGGGAAGGGGAGAGGAAGAGAGACTGACCTCTAGGATATATCATGAAGAGGGCACAGAAAGGCTGCTGTTGGGTGCACAGTAAGGAGTGAAGCCAAGAGACTGGAGCAAGGTCAAGAGTGGCTGCAGCAAGGTCAAATCTATCTCTATAGCTCCAGCCTTGAGGGGAGCCAGAGCAGGAACATAAGGAGCCATGGCTATGGAGACCTCTTGCACAGCAAGCAGTGCTGCTCCCAGAAACCGCAGACCCCTTCCCTGCCCTGCTCCCTGACTCCAGCCATCTCTCTAGAAGCCTGCCCTGCCTTCAGCTGCTTCTGCTCTAACACTCACTCCATGGCCAGCAGCTCCTCACAGTGCATTCCCTTGTTCCCTGAGGATAGATCCCACACCAGGGACAGGAGGGAGGAAGGTAAAGGCCTCTCAGTTTGAAATTTTCTACTGTATACAGCAAGCATGGCCACAGGATTAGCTCCTATGACAGATACTCCTTGTTTAAACTAATGCATCAGTCTTGATAAAATCTATGAGCCCAATTACACCTGCTACAAATACCTGGGGTTACATGTCTCAGGTACATGAAAGAGGCTCCAACAGCAGAGTTAGCTTATTCTGACACGCAGGAATTTAGCACTTTTCCCCCCTCCAGTTTAATCTTTATCAAGTGACATTGCATAAGAACAATACAGGGATGCATCAAAGGCAACACTTTCAAATACAGCATAGAAGAGAATCCCATGAGTTCCCCACAGAGGTGAAAATTTCCTCAGATCAGACTCCAGCTGCACCTTACTGGCTGCAAACAAGATCCTGATGCAAGTGACACAGATATCTGTGAAATCCTAGTATGTGGCCTGCTTCCTGTAGCAAACAGGCAAGAGTCAGCATTTAAGTAACCTTTTTCATGTTAACCCCTACTAAGATGAACTAGGTTTTCATATTTTTATTTTAGTGTATATTTTACATTAGAAAAGAGAATGTTAATAAAAAAGCTCCACATGCTCCTAACAATCAATTTTCTGATAAGTTCCCACCAGCATCAATACTAATATACAAATAAATTAATTTTGCTAGTTAATTTTCTGCCTGGCTTGGTGCAGGCTCTGCACAAGCAGTGCACCTGTATTCAAGTGCCCGTCCACATTGCCAACACGTGCCAGGGAGTGTGTTGTACATAATATTTCCTCCTCATAATGTAGTGGTGTTTAGTCTCATTCTGATGAATGAGGTCAATTTTTCTCAGCCATGCTACCCAGCAGGCACAAATCATCTTTATCAGGCTGCATGGCACTGTTATAACATGGATTCTTTCACTCTGCAAAAGCCCCAAGCCTCGATTAACAACTGTATGCTACTACTCCCTCATCACTCACTTTGGCAATACAACATCCTCCCCACAAAAACAAGTAAAGCAAAAATCTACACGGAAGACCTAAAATTCATCAAATGCAGAATCTGATTTCTCTGAATTTCTCTCAAACTCAAGGCAGATCCCCCAATGTTAACCTGGTCTGTCCCCTGCAATTCCTCTGTTTGCTTTTGTTTGTGTAGCTGGATTTTGCACAGCTGATTTACAAGAAAAAGAGACGTCACATGTGATCATACTGAATCACAGCCACTGCCGGTACTGTCAGGCCAGACACAGCAGCAGCCACCCTTAACACCAGCCACTCTCCTCATGCAATGCCAATGCTGCAATGCCCTGGTTAAAGGAGCATTGGAAAATCTAGCTGAGATATTTTTTAACCTCCTTCAGTGACTAGGAGGATTTTCAGGTCAGAGGAAGGGAGAGGGGGAAAAGCCCATTAAATTTACAAGCAGATTAAGGAAAAACACTCCACTGCCAATTTATTTTTAAAAAGGGTTTTGTGTTATTCTAAGGTTTGTCTGTATAATTGTACAACCGTTGAAAATTACATGAACTGTAATGATCTAACACTATTAACAGCCATTCAGAAAAAAACTCCCTCCCCTTCTGAAACCATCAAGGGCAGGAGGGATAATGGCCCAGGAAATACGCCAATCTGAGCTCTGGCCTCTAGCCTGGCAGAAACAGAAACAGAAAGATAAGAGAACAAACTGGACTAAGAGGTGGTGTTTGCATGTGTCTGACTTGCAAGGGGAGGGGTGGCTTTGTCCTTGGCCGTGTTCTCCCAGAGGCAGTGCCTGCTTATCCTAGTGAAGCTACCATCACTTCACTCGCTGCTCTCACCCCTGCACTGTCACTTCCTCCTCTCTTATGTGTCATGGAAGTCTTTCAGCAGGGTTCTCCGTCTCTGCTCTGCTATGTGCATCTGATTCTCTAAGTCCTGGTAAAAGAGAAGGTACAAACTGTTAGCATAAAATCCATGGAGAAGACCTTGTTTTCCCAAACTCCAGCTTGAAAAGCACCAACCATCACACACTTCATGAACACTCTGGATTTCAAGATCCTCTTCTTTTTTATGTGGGCTCCCTCTGCAGTTACCGGGCACCTGCTCTGTCTAAAACGCTACACACTTAAGAGAACTGCTTTTCACCAGAAGGCTGCATGCAGTCTCCTCCAGAGCTCCATAGGACTTGTTTCATTTTGCAGGAAGCCCTGCAGCCCTCCCTCCTCTCCCACAAGGCAGTGAGCACTCTGCTTCTACATCATCTACTGGCTAAAGGTGGTTTCTGGATCTAGTTTCTCAGAACCTTCACTTGACAGGCTAAGTGCTCCTGCAGAAGTGTTAAGCCCAACAAACAAAATCTGGCCAACACGCTCAAGCAAGCAGAACACTCACCCCTCTGTCATAGCTGTCTGCTCGCTCCACCTTCCATGAGAGATTTTCAATTTCAGCTTCCAGCTGGGCCTGCTGGTATTCAAACTGCAAAGAGAAAAGTAAGAGACATCAACAAGAAACTAGTTTAGTGGAGCAGTTTCATTACACTTGAGGAGCAGACAAATGTGTTCTGCTGACAGCAGTGCTGGCAGAGCAGGTTTGTGTCTCCTCCTTATCCACCTTCACCTAGATGGAATCACCCCTTCTAGGCATTTCTTGTGTAAGCACTCCCTAACCTGCATCACTCAAAATTAACCCAGTCAGCCTAAAAACTGCACGTGACAAAATATCTCCTAATTCAGCTTACTTT
The DNA here is from genome assembly GCA_013397075.1 of Rhabdornis inornatus. Taxonomy (NCBI): domain Eukaryota; kingdom Metazoa; phylum Chordata; class Aves; order Passeriformes; family Rhabdornithidae; genus Rhabdornis; species Rhabdornis inornatus. The sequence continues at coordinate 392,110 of VWZS01000715.1, read as the reverse complement.
GCCATAAACAGGGAATGAAGTGCTCTCATAAGTAGCTCTTCAGGCAGAGTGAAGGGATTGTTAACTACTGGTGGGAGCAGCAACTTATTCTACTGGCACAGTCAGATCCAGAAGAGAACATCCACAGCCTTAGAGAACACATGATGCCATGAAGATAGATTCTATAACAGGTTTTACAGGACAGCTGAGTCAAAGAAAAAACTCCTAACTGAATTCAAGGTTATTTTTGTACTTTTTCAGCCCATGGGATGCACCAAGCCAGAAAGGAACTTATACCAGGAATAAAAAGCAAAGCTACACCCTGATCCAAGGAAAAGCTCTCCTCCAGCAGCTCTTCACAGGAAAGATGGCCCACAGCATTGTCATAAATCTTACCAAGAAATAAATGCACACTTCCAGCCTCATTCTGGATAAATGGCTTGTTAGTGGAAGTGCAGTGAAGTCCCCTGGGAAAATAACGTAGTGTATAAGAGGACAGAGCTGCTGGCCGACTTGAAGTGAAGAAGAAAGGCGCAAATCCACCTATTTATCCTGTCCTTACCTCAAACTCAGGACTAATATTTTAGACACTGCCCAGCTCTGGAATTCAGCCCAGCATGCTGCCAGCTATACCCCAAAGAGTTATCAGCAAAAAAAGGAGCAGAACATCTTACCAGCTTCTTTCTGGGACCAGACTCCATGTAGTAGGCATATGGATATGTGTACTGCAGGGTGTAACGACACTGTCCAAGAGTAGGAGGAAGAGAGACAAAAGGACAGAAGTCTCAGTCTTAGAAGTCAGTACAACCACATTTACATGATCACTACAGGCTAAGAAGCTACCTCCTGACAACTGGACACTTCCTGGTAGAATTTCCTACATCTTCCCTGGAAGAACTTATGCAGGTCTGTGTATTGTGGAGTACAACTCCACAGAGGTCACTTCTAGATGATTTTCGCTTAGTTCGTGTCCTAGACCAGAAGTACTGTCCCACAAAATCACAACTCTTAAATTTCCTTCCTTACTTGGTGTTATGAATTTAGCATTCTGGCATGCATTCTCTTCTCTGTGACAGACAAGACTCAATTACCCACCTTTGCAAGTAGTTTTGCAGCATTCTGTAGATATTGCCAATCTATCCATGTTCCCAAGTTGTTCATAACTCTTTCTTGGATTTTCTCCTGGATTCGTTGGTATGTCTGTGCCTCCAGCTGTAGGCTTTTATTGTGATTCTCCCACTGCAAGGGGTGGGGAGACGGGGAAAGGAAAAAAATGGCATGAGGACAGAGTACTACTGCTGTAAAAGCACAAGCTCTAGCAAGCAGAAATTGGAGTGGGGTAGAAGTTCAGCAAGGCAAGACATGCTGTGGGAGAGAATGGCAAGGCAGCACCTCCAGTAGCAAGTGGTGGAGGCTGTAGACAACAGACTGACAGCAGCAAGAGCTGGGAGCAAACCCAGCTCCTCCGAGTGGGAATGCCCTCTGGTCACACAGTAACCTTGCGTCTAACAAGGGGGAAAGTCATGGTGAATCCCCACTTAAAGGATTTCTATAGGAAGGTCAAGAGTTTAAATTAACATTTGACATGGGCTCAGTGAACACCAAGATCCACGTGCACATTGTAAACATGGCTATTTCCCAAAGCCTGTTGGTCTGAAGAGCCAGGAATGAAGACATTTATTTTATGACAGGACTTGGCTCATGCTGTGAAGAATAAATGCATTTTAATGGAGAAACTGAAACGCAGCAGTATTTAACCTCTACCACATTCTCTTCTAGAGATGCTGCTGTAGAGTTGCTCTGCATGGCCAGGCGCATGGAGCCTGCTGTGTGGACAGAGATGCTCTGATGGCAACTTTTAAAAATGTGATTACATGAAATTTTAGTAAAACTTTGCTACAGCCAATGGAGCATTGAACATGGTAGAATTTATTTAGTTTTTATCTGTATAAAGACATACTGCAAGGAACAGAAGTTCCCCAGTTCTAAAAGGAAATGATTGGAGCAATATCGATCTACTGCAGCACCACTCAGCCTGCAGGTACATGGTACAGTGGCACACAGATAATACTGATTTTCTCTAGCACAAGGGAATATAGGAGTGAATATGATCTGCTTTGGGTATGGCATCACTGGTTTGGATGGAACTTTCAGGACAAGATTTTGAGTGAAAAACAACAGGGCCTGAAAATTCTGCACAGATTCTCTTTGGGCAGTTTCTTGCACGGATATTGCTGGCAATGACCTTTGCACCAGGCAGGGAGCATTAAAAGGCTACAGCAGCTCTGGCCAAAGAGATGTCTCCTACCCTCTCAAAATAGAACAAGTACTTCTTAAGGGCCTCCCTGGCCTGTGCTTGCTGACTCTGGTTTACAATATCAGGATTCTCTTTGTACCGACTGCATTCGTAGTACTCGCTGCCGTGAGTCTTCCAGTCTCCCAGACACATCCAGCAGAAGTCTGCAGAAAACAGCAAAAAACTCACTGTGATGCACAGAAAAAAAACCTCTGAGAAAGAAAAACTTCAGGAGACAGAGCCCATCTGTGTTCAGATATTTCGGCTAAGCCAAGAAACACACAGATGATACGTTTTGTATCATCTTGCAAAACAGAACTCAACGGTGAGCCAAAAATACCAGCCTGTCTTGAAGATTTTAATTGCATAGCCTCTCATTCAACTATGGAAAGTAGATCTTGAAGCTCTGCATCCTGTACACCAAAACCACTGGCAGAACTGCACTTGCACCCTGAACATACTGTCACTCTGGGTTAGAGAAGAGGCTGCCAGTCTCTTTTGTGAGTTGCATCCTCCCCACTATGGGCACATTGCCCCATGCAAACCTCTGTCTGAGTAAGACACAAACAATTGGATCCAAAAATGAACTAAGTAATGCAAAAGAAAGTCTGCCCTCAGTTCTCTCCAGGAGGGAACAACCCAGGTAACGTCAGATGTCAGTGGTTTACGACACTTCGAGTTAGAAGCTGCTGAAATAGGAAGAAAGTGGAGTAAAGAGAGCAATAGTAAAAATAGCAGAACGTGGTAATTTTCTGATTTCAGAGAGAGGCTGTGAATGTTCTGGGTGAAGGAAAAAAGATGGAGAATAAGTTGCTACAATAAGAATCCCTTCTGTGTTACTTATGATAACGAGACTGAAATCTGTAATTCCTGAGTTTATCAGCCTTTTCAAGTGCTAAGTCACCATGGTATCTTGGCACTTGCCTGCTCCCCCTTGTCACAGAGCTCCATCAAAGCACATCCAGTGCTGCTGAGAACCCCAAAGCAAAGGAAATGAGAGAGGACAGTCATCTTTAATCACCTTCCCAATAAGGTTCTGATATTATAATAGTTTCTAGTGGTACATTTACCTCAGAGGGCTGAATACAACTACCTCACTCCAAGGCAACAGAAATTAATTCTGCCATGAAAAGGCAAGTGAAAGAACAGGCTGTCATTTTGTAGGGCCACACAATGGCCCAAAGACACCCAGGATGCTAATTGCACAGGAGTGGACTGAGAAGTTCAACACCTGCTGTTACATTCACAGCTCCTGCAGTTTCATCTGGGTTGAAGCTCATTATTTCCATCACTAAGCAAAATAACTTAAGCTGATCTGAGTAAATGGCTAAGTTTGACAATATTTTCAGCTGATAACAAGTACAATTACATGGAAAGCTCTCCTGTGAGATGGATTCCACTGTTAATATTCTGGACACTTTTCTATCCAATAGACATCAGGGGCAGAAGCCAAACCAGCACTGAATCAGAACTCAGCTGAGATCACAGCCAGTGGGGAAAAAAAAGCCATCACACAGAAATCTGTAATTAATATCCTGTTCAGCTTTTACTAGGGGGAAAATATTTCAGTCTGTGTTCACAATTTGTCTTAATATCACAAAAAAAAAGAGAAGGGATCATCACCACTGACAAACATTGCAGAGGAAACAAGCTCCCAAACCCAACTTACCATGCTTGCATTTGGAACATTGCTGAAAAAGAAGAGACAAGAGGCACTTGGTTAGCAGAAAGTGTGGGAAAAAAATTCCACTTAGAACAAGGGAGGTTTGATGTGTTCAGGGAATTACTCACCATGTGATTGCAGCCTCCATTCTTTTCAATACAGATATTGCACTTGGGACACTGAGGAAACAGACACAATTGTTAGATCTAACTCTAGCATCCTTCTGAATGACAGCACTTGTGTCATTATTCCTCTCTGCTTCTTTTTCTTAAAAATACGCATTCACGTATGAAAAATATTCTCATATGAGAATATTAGCATTTATACCCTGCTTCCCACCAGTTCCTGACAGCTCCATTTAAAACACAGCGGAAAGGCAAAGCCAGGAAGTTACACTGCAGCACTGGACTGTTTGAAAACAAATTTGCTGTTGTTTACTCCTTGTAAAACAGAAAGTCTTGCTGAGTTACCACTCTGCAGTTACTCCAGCATAGGGACACAATTAGTTCAAGTATGACAGTGTATCACAGCTACTTTGACTACAGATAATGGTCACTATATTCTGCCTCCAGCAGCCACTAACAAATGACATCTCAGCTACCTGCAGAGAATCTGCCTAACCACAGGAGATATGCACACACCCCCACTCCACAGATACCCTGGAGTGTCCAGATTAATTTTTTGGGCTGCATAGGTAAAATGGAAGAAGTGAGTTTTGCTACTTTGTATAAATTTTCATGTCAGGCAAAATGTATGCCAGGACAGTGCTCAATAAAAGAGAATCTTATTTCTACAAACAAGCATAGCAGAAACAATACCATCACGTGCTGACACCTTCTCCAGAGAAGGAAGGGAACTTGAAATCTCTGGTCCATCCAAGTACCTCCCTTCCTAACATAACTGAATCTTGCAGCTAATCACCACTGTAACAATTGCCACTGGCCATGGTAGCACAAATGTAGCCAAGAACTGTTTGGAAGTCAGGCCACAAAATGCCCAAAAGATATTAAAAGCTCCAATCTCAGACTGCTAATTTAGAGGATAAAGATAGTATATTTATACAACAATTCTATAGGTAGGCTAGCATGCACAGTATGTAATACTATTTCTTTGTCTTGGGTCTAAATCTACTAGAAGTACTCCAATGTCTAATTTACAGACTTCAACTACCCCATTCCGCAGTCCTTGCCAAACCAAGACTTCTTCCCTTGCCCTGCAGTTCACAGTACTGCACAAAGTTTTTCAGGCTTAAACACCACTGGTGCCTTTCTTGGTACTGACTTCACACTTATGACACCCTCTCCTTCCATTATAAATACATCCCCACTGATTGTTTCAAAGCAGCCACAATTCTTTTGCCTGTGGGGAGACAGCACACCTGGCAGTCAAAGACATTCACACCAGGTCTGGAATAAAGACCACCAGGTCCTTACTGCAGGAGAGCAGCTGAGCTTCCCACACAAAACATTCCCAAGGCATTCAGTTGAGTTATATCACTGCCATAGGGACATAATTACTTCACACATGACAGTAGCTTCTGACAGAAGCTTCTTGACAGTCCCTAGGGAGTTCTGATAATCTGCAGTCTGTGAAAAAGAACACAATGCTATGTGTGTATAGAATTATATCCTGCTTTCCAGGCAGGGCTAGAAGACAAGAAATAACATGCAAGTGCCTGTCCTTACATCTTTAGTGTGAGCACTGATGTAGTTGGCTGTTTCAGAGTCATCTGCACACTTGGTGAGCCACTTCCGAATGGTAGCACAGTCTGTGGGCGCATGGTACATCTGCCGACACTTAAAGCTTAATGGGGGACAGAAAAAGAAAAAAAGGAAAAGACACATCAATTTCTACGGAAATGACTCAAGGATTGAGGTTTTCCTGACCAAAATCTGGGGGGCCCAGTAAGGGATGGAAATGTTCTTGTGTATTAGTAGAGTGTGAAGACCAAGACTGAACTCCAATTCCCCCTTCTTGTGTAAAAGCTAGAGTCAGGATAAAAGTGAACCCACAGAAGTGACAAATCACATGTCTGAGGGCTGATGTGTCCCTTCCTAGAGTCCACCAATGTCTCCTCTAACACGACTGCAGAGTTCTGGGGTGGACCAGTCACTTACAAGTAGCCTGACTCCATTGGCAGCTATCAGGCACCTGTATTAGCATGACTTGACAACCCCAGGTGAGTAAGGGCCATTTACATGGAGATACCAGAAAGCTGGATCTCTAAACTGAGAGTCAAATGTTTTTAACAAACTTAAAAACTCAATATCAGCAGATAGCAAGGAGGACTCCATGTCCAGAATCTATATCAAGCACTGTGTCTGTAGGAAATTTTTTAACCTAGCCAAAATGTGAGAATGGTAGATTTGTAACCCCTTGGTTACTCCAGCTCTGTGTCCTCTGGTTGTCAGAACACCCAAGTTCCCAGGAGCTGAGGAAGCAAGGGGATGTGTGACCACCTGCAGAAGTCAGATCACAAATATCCAGTTACTCAGGCTGACTCAAGTTACAAACAACTCTAGCAAAGCATTTCAGATACTTCTACACACCAAAACTGTTGGCAAGCGAAGATTTGCTCTGAGGATAGCACACACTTCCCCTGTGATCTGTAACCTTCTCTGTTTCTTACCAGAAGACCTCATTGCAACGATTGCACTGCACTCGCCGGGCTTTTGGCTCTTGTACCTGTATGACCATAGGGCAGTCTGCACCAGGACACAGCTGCAGCTGGTAATGGCTCTGTGGACACAACAAGGGAGTAAGATCAGCAGTGGGTGCAGGAGACCATTATCTGTTCAACTTTAACCATTCCTACCCTCAAAAACATACAAGGCAGTTATTTCATATTTAAAAAGAGTGTCACCAGGTCTTGGCTATCAGAGCAGACCCTGCATTTCCTAATATGGAAGAGGTTTGATTGTTACTTACAGCTTCTCTAGAACAGGGAATTCAAATGGACAGTTACAGACTAAGCACAACAAACAAAACCCCACAAAGACACTAAACATACTATTTTACTCCATTTGAGCTCTTTCCCCATCTTCTCCTTATCTCCCAGAAGCTATTCAGCTGCTCTCCTGTGGTGGCCATTTCTTCCCAAAGGGTCTCTTATTGAGAAGAGGTCACACCATGCTTTCATACTGCTTTGCCGCTTTTTTAGTGCTCCCTGTCTGTTACCAGTTATAAGAATACTCCTGCATATATAACCTTAACAACTGCCACTGTAATTTCAAGAAAGCTCACATAAATGTAATTGAGCAAGCCAATTCAGCTGGGCTACCCTAAGTTGAGGGACCTATTTTTCTGAACCTAGAAAAATGTATGTAAAGAACAAGAAGGTCTTGAATAATCAGACTGAAGTTTTGAAATTCTCAGCTGCAACACTGAGAATTCTGAAGCACCAGCCAAGGAGTCAGTGGATGACCTTACAGCAGAATTTACTTTGGCAATCTGCTAGAGCATTTTGTCAGTGAAGCTGTCCTACAGAAGCAGCCACATAATGCCTATTGAGGACAATTTTGCTGCAGTTACTGCAGTTCTAATAAAAAATGCAAGACACTTCAAACAAAAATTTCTGCAAGTCATTGGTGACTTGACCCAGGGTGTTTTAAAACTGAAAAAATCTACTACCTCCACATAGTCCCTGAAGAGGTAGCGCCTGTATTTGTCTTTCAGCTCTTCACTAGGCAGCAATGGAAACACAAAGTCTTCTGGTGTCCGGAGTAGACAGTCCTGAGCCATGCAGGACACCCCTGAGAAGAGAAAGCAACATTTTAGAACAGTGCAGCTTATACTAAGGGGTGAATGCACAGAGAGTATTCAACAGTTTCCTCAGTGCCATCTGTTGTTGTGGCAAGAGGGATACAACTGTGAAACAAATCAGGGCTGCTGAAAAGCTGAAGCCCAACTGTCTTCACCAAAAGATGACAGGGCACATGTGTATCCAGGACCAGTGAGTGCTTCAACCAGTATTCACAAGGTCAGATACTCAAATTAGAAAATTACATGTTACCGCCATGCCAACATGAAAGACAAGCTCAGAAAAGCCCAAAGCAACTCTGGCAACTACTGGCTTCTCCCCAGCATAAAGGGAACAGATGTTTGCATCCACAAGCACTCCAGGGCCATTGCACATCATCGCAGATGCAAATTCTATTCAACAGATTTGCAGTTTCTAACTTGTTAATCATGCTCTTGACTCATCAGAATGGTCAGTGGGGCAAATACAGACCCAGCACCGCATCCACCTTGAACTCACCGACTCCAACACCATCCTTGACGAGCACTGTACAGTGCTGCTCCCAGCAGCTGCGACAGAATTGGTGCTGACAAGCCAGGGAGAGCAAGTTCTCCTTCCGGACAAACTGCATGCACACTGCGCAGTGGTGGGAGGAATGTACCATTGCCTGGGAGAGAGACAAATCAGCAGTACAGTGAAAGCATCCCAGACCTCCCAGAGCATTTTCAGCTAATCCACAGAGATCTGCATCACCCTCACTGTGACAGTGGTCTCCGCAGACGTCCAGGCCAGAACAGGTTCATAAGCAGCTCATGTGCTAAGGTGCTGCACTGCCCCAAACAGTCAGTCCTTCTCAAGAACCTCTAACCTCACAGAGCACAACAAGTTGACAGTCTCTGAAGAGTTTCTGCCTCTCCTCTAGTGCTGCCCAGAACTCACCTTTACTTTTCTGGTTCTTACTCTCGCCTTGTTTGAAACACATCGTGTTAGTCCTTCCCTGGATTTACTAATATTCTTTGTTAGATGGCCAGACTATCTCCACAGGCTCTGGAGAGCAGCTGTCACTGCAAACAGACTTAGCAATGCCCTTTTACCAGACAGTAATTTTGGGTAATGGAAGACACAAGAGTGTTTATACAGGGAGGAAAGGGAATTCACAAACTATCACCTCCCATCTCTTATCTTCTGCCTATGCTACATTTGGCAAAGTAGGCATCTTCCCTTTATCTGAAAAGGATCAAGAGAGTTTGTTTCAAATCAGGCATAACTGATTTGAAGCTACTGCTTCACCAAACACTGAAAGTAGTCCGGTTTCCCCCTATGTAGTGCAGAGCTGATCCCTAGACAACAGATCCAGCCTTCAACACATCTCCACTCACCCCTGGGACCTGCAGAACTAGGTCTAGCCCAGCATCATCAAAACCAAGGCTCTACAAAGCTGTCAGCTGCAGTTTATGTTCCAGTTTTTCCATTCACAGAGAAGTCATACAATCACTTTGCATCCACTTTGCTACTTGTGGAGAAGCTGGTGTGAGCCTGCCATCAGTTTCCACACCAATCTCTGCATGCTGGAGACACGAAGCAGCAACACCATGATATGCAGCCACATGACTGACAGAGCTTGATTTATGGCATGGCCACATGAAAGAGAAAGTAATGCAAATTTGTTCTAATGTTCAAATTTGTTCACTTACAGACCAGAACAAGATTCACTGAGTCTGTAATTGCACTGATTGCCTGGATCAGCTGCTCAGTCTGAAGAGCACACGTGCTACCTCAAACCCTCACAATCTGCCTCTCTGAGCTCACCGCTACAGCTTCTCCCTATGGGGTCAGTCCCCCTACAGACACTCACTATGAGCATTTGTCCCCAGAATCATCCTGCATTACAAGCTGAAGCACAGACCATCTTGCTCTAGCACACACAGATTATAATGAATTGCCTAGCAAATCAAGTTTAAATTAACCTTTTAACCATAGTATCTTTCTTCCTAAAATAAAATCGCCGTTTGTAGGAGACTGGAGAAATTATTAATGGCTCAAAACAACTAAAGTGTGTTTTTGGGTGAGGGCAGGACACGTTCTGGGAAGGTGGGGTGATCACTGCTCCACATCCCACCCACTGGAGCCTGGAGCCTCTGGCCTAGCCCAAAGTGGACCAAGCCAGTGGAACACTGAAAGCCTCACCTGTGGGGAGGGACTAGAACAAATAAAAGGTCATAACAACAGTGTACAGCCTTGATGAGTCCCACTGCCTTGGACCTTACAGCAGCTAAGATTGACTGGATCCAGGGTGGTGACTATTACCTTTCTTTGTTTTTTCTTTCTTTCTTCTCCTAACTTCCTTTTCTTGAAATCTGGATGGATTAGAGTTTGCTAAGTCAGTGCTTTGCCTTACTTTAATTGGATGTTACTTTAATATTTGCCAAGTCCTTTATGGTCCCAAGTTTGTAAGTAAAAGTTTGCTATTCAACCTCCTGAGAAGTCTGCCGTCTTGTCCTGCTCTCTGCCTAAGGGTATCAAACTACCTAAGCCCCTTTCAAACATTCATCGAGAGAACTTAGGGCGTGACAATTTTTCAGGTGCAGCAAGCATGGTGTCCTTGGGGATGGTGAAGAGCTATTTTCTACTGTGACAACACACAGAGTGCTGGACAAAGGAGAATTGTTATTCAGTCGAAGCCGAATTTTCCAGCAGAGAGATTGTGGTAACCTGCGAAAAGAGCAATCTCAACTGCTACCTTCGGCTAGACTTGCTAAAGGATTATAAAGCTAGTCCAGCTTTGAATGGACAGAGCTGGGCTGAGGAAAACAGGCATTCTCTGGCTGGTCTTGTGGAAAAAATACAGTATTTAGCAAAAAAGAAGAAAAAAATTGGTAAGGGTAAATCCATAGTCTGCACACTTTTGGGAGCTGCTGTAATAGCTGCTCAAAGAGATAAGCACAGAGCTAAGCAATGAGATAAGGCGGTGAATAGGTCTTTGAATTGGCTAAAATACTGCAGGTAACCTTGGAGGCAGAACACAGCGCCCAGCAGAAAATATGTGATGAGTTAAATGCTGAAAGGAGACTAACAGAAAACTTGCATATTTGACTAAACCAATCCCATGTAAGAGAAAGAGAATTACATTTGTAGATTGTCTGCTTGAAAGAGGAGGATTTGGAGAATGAGGTGAGGCTTTCCAGACTCACTAAAGAGGTGGACCTTACTGATGATGATGATGTCACCTGCCTTTATCCCTGGGAGGAGCTTGATACAGCAAAGCCAGACCCCCAACCTCTCCCTAAACTCCGACCACTTATAAAGACTGATGCTGTTTATGAGAGGGAGTGTGAGGAGGCAGCACCCAGTCCAACAACTAAACAAATGCCCTATTCTGCAACTGAGCTGGCTCAGCTACAACAAGAATACAGCAGGCATGCAAAGGAAACTGAAACAGTATGTGTGGAGGATTTCACTGATGGGGGGAGCCAGCATAAAGCTGTTGGAGGACGAAACACAAGGACCCTGGGGTTGCAGAGTGTCCTTCACCATGCAGAATGGCAGAGAGCCCCCATCTCTGACTCAAAGGACAGCCTACTGGGCAGGAGGTTTAGACCCCTTGTAGAGGTGAGAATCCATCTCTATCCCCACTCCAGCACTGGGTAAACTCACCGAGAGTGTGCAATAGGCTCCTTGCCTCCAATTGATACATGAGGGGGTCTTGCAACCTCTGTCTTCTCCCATGCTGTTGTTTGCTGAGCCAGAGAGAATAAACCCCCCAATTAAAGGACTACCTGACTCATTGAAGCTTTAGGCAACTCAATTGCTTAGAGCTTAGAGCTGCTTGTGAGGGGGGACTGCAGGCAGGACCTGGTCTTACATGGGGGCAGTTGGTAACCTATGGCAGATAGGTAGGATTTGTTGCAAATGAAGAGTCAGACTGCTGTACAAAGGGCAAAACTTAGGGATCCCATGGGTAGCCACAGATGCCCATGTCAGAGAACACAAAATTAACATCAGATGGAGAGCTATTTCTTTTTAAAACCAGTCCAAGAGGGACTGGATTTTCTTTTCCCTTTCCTCTTACAGTATTTCATGAGAACATGACCGGCATGAGAAAATGAAGTGGCAACAGGACTGAAGAGTTACACTATTCTTCACTGTATCGATTATTTGCATGTATTTTGTTTCAGTAGTTATGTCATGTTTATATTTATAATTTTTTGTCTCAGTTTTGCAGTATGTAAAGAAGTTTGCCACATTGGGCAAAAAAGATTCCTGTACCACTTCCTACCTCCTCGGAGCAAAATATAAAGTTACTGTAAATTAAATTTGGGAAAGTGTTTGGTCCAAAGCCAGGACCCTGACTGAAATGATGTGTTGATGGTCTCCACCTTGCCTGCCAAGGAGGTTGGAATGGCCCATTGCAGGGGGAATACTCAAGTGACAGCTGATACAAGACTTGGATAAATCTTGAAATACATGGACTAATTTGCAGGTGTGTCAAAATTTTTTCCTGGACTTTAGGCAGATAATTTGAGCCCATGAAGCTTACACTTCTGTCAGCTTAGCTTTTTCATTATCTGCTAGTTACAAGAGAGCTCAGATGCCAAATCAGGCTTTTAAGATCTCCTCTCCCCCACAACCCTGAGTGCTTCTCAGATGTAGTATTTTATCACTCAAAATCTGACACATGGCAATGTGTTCCTAGGGTAATTCTGCATTGTACCAAGACACCCACCGTGAATGAAATCTATAAACATGCAACAGGAAGTTTCTGCTTTGGGGGGGGGGAGGGGAAGTATCTGAAGATCTGTGTAGCCCTGGCTACAAAAAACAAGTTTTTGGTTCGAATATCAGCACTGACTGACTCAGCAGCAACAGAACTCACTGGGAAATTTAGCTTAAGCATCCTTGAGCTGAGCAGTGCAAATAAATAAAAAAAGATTAAAAAGGTAAAAGAAAATATAAAAAAATTCAAAAAATCTGTTCCAGACACAGACAAGCTCTGTTCACTCTATGCAGCCAGAACTTCCTTTCAGTGTCTTTTAACAGAGAACAGAATCAGAAGAGGCAGCCAAGCCCAAGCACTCCGCTCCTTCCACTGTCTGCCATCGCTCATGCCAAAAAAATTATCCTGATTTTCTTGAAGAAAGTAATTCTTGAACACTACACACCAGCCAACAACAAACCTGCTATTTAAATATTAGAGACCTCTTGAATGCATTCTCATTTCAGAAGTAAACCCAGCAATGAATCAGGGTGTCAGACCTGAGTTTGCAAAGGGTTAACACTGGACAGAGCATGCCATTAGTAATGCAATCCCCCATGAGGGGGGTCAGAGGTGTCTGCCAAGGGAACAGACTGGATAGTTCACATACTTACATGTTTGGATGAGGTGGGCTGAACTCGAGCTTCTACTAGCAATTGGGCAGCATTAGACTTGTGCCTGAAAAGGTAATTGAAGAATGATCAAATCAAGTTCTGAATACATTTTACATCGTTAAATTGATCCTTCTTGCCTGAATAAACAGTTGTCTCTGTGCAAACGGTACAGTAGGTTTCAACAAGGAAAGTAGAAACGTCTCCTGTGTGAGGCTCCTTCATATAAAGAGCTGAGCTCCCACCAACAAAACTTTAGGAGGGTTTATTCAGAATCAGAAATACTACTTCTCCTGGTAATGGGTTAACATTTCCCTTACACATCTTGATGAATATTTTTCTACAACTATCTCCCTCCCCTGAAGTATTATTTTTAGGCTAAGATTTTCCATCCACACTCCTAGAGTAGTCCTAAGCCACTATCCACAACAACACACACTAGTGAGGCTCTGGACTGTCTCCTATTCCTCTGTAAAATTAAGTTGTCCAGATTAAGTCTCACTTTAACTCCAGACTATTGTCTAGTTAAGTAATTACTCTGTGACAGACTATCACTCTTTAGGCATATGAAGCTGCCCATCAGCAGCCATAGAATTAAACACATTTTGCTGTTTGTGATTTCCTTTGCAGACGAATGTTTATATCTCACTGAATTCAGAAACAGCAGCATCACTGTTGTGGCCTTGCTGTAAGTCCTCCTTCCTCACCAGCACTTCTTAGTTGTACTAGTGAACTCTCTTTTGACAATGTCATTTTGTACCAAGAGAGAAGTTTGAGGACTAGATCAACTGGAGAACAATTTGCAAATTCATAACTTTAGAAGTAAACCCTTCCCCAAATTTCCTCTTAAGTCTCATCAGTTAACCTGCAGGATCACCTTAAGCTGCTATGCAGGAATCTCACCCTACTTGAACACCAGAGAAAAGCTTTCACAGGATACAGGGTAACCAAGGAGGCAACAGCATTCATACACAGGATGCATTTTCCATACATTCTCTAGATGAAGTTGTTGGCTACAGGGCCAAAAATGTCTGGGCAGAACGAGTTAATCTGATATGCTCTCTATTTTCAGACAATGTTCAGTTCTGAGCCAGTACTTTGTGGAGGGGCTGCCAGCCAGCAGTGCCTCCTAATGCACTTCCCACATATGTCTGGGCCGAGTCTGAACCCTCTTTCTGAAATCAGTTGGAGGGCTATGTTACAGTGACACTGACCAAACAAGGGAGCTGCAGTGCTCAGTTCTCTCATATTATTTTCTCCTGCTCTCCAAATGCTGGCCAGCTTAGGAAAAAAACATCACTTAACATCAAAAGGAACAAAAACTTCAGTGTGAATGTACTACTAAAGACCACATCAGTATAGGATCAGTGCTCCTTTATGGTTTATGGCTCCTATGTTCAAGGCAGAACATATATTATCTTTATGTCTATTTAATATATATATATGCAGCACTCTCAATCTGTTAGCTCAAAATTTAAGCTAGATCTATCTAGAGGGTTCCTAGCATAACAATAATTCCTAAACCGAAAGACATTTACCACTACTACCCTCTCCCTGTTTAAAAATTTCTTACAGGCAGTGCAGCCTCAACAAATCAGTGGTTTTCCTCTGCTCTCTAAAATGGACTGCGTGTCCTGCTTCCAGGTCCAAAGATACTTGCCAAAAAATACACCTATGGAGCACCCTGAGCACTTCTGCAAAGTTAGTGGGGGAAAGCACTAAGCACAGATGAGATAAGACTATTTACACTTACCTTTCCAAAATCTCTGAGATTTGCCAGTGGAAACTAACTAATACTAGCTTTGCAACAGCATGTGATACCTAGGTGGAAAATAAGAGAAAAAAAAAAGGTCAAACTTCGCACTTTGCACATTGTGAAGCTACACCTCTGCTTAGGAGTAGGATTTTCATATAAAAAATTGTACAAACTCAGTACAATATCCCAGTGATAATCAATTCACATAAAATTGCTAGACATGATGCTCACAGCCAGTACATCTGCAATACAAAAGCTGGAATGAAGTATGGGTGTAGCAAAAATTAACTTTGTTACAATAGCACAGAGAGGAAGGAATCAAGAATGCACTGGATTAGTTTAACTGCTCGTGGAAGCCCCCCATCCAGTCCTGACTGTCATCACCACTCCGGAGGGCCAGACTAGACTGTGATCAGGGTCCTCACTAAATGTGCAAAGTAGGAACTCCAGGGCAGTTCCCTGGAACTTCTTCCTGAGCTGGAGAAGAAACAAC
Organism: Rhabdornis inornatus; assembly: GCA_013397075.1. Taxonomy (NCBI): domain Eukaryota; kingdom Metazoa; phylum Chordata; class Aves; order Passeriformes; family Rhabdornithidae; genus Rhabdornis; species Rhabdornis inornatus. The sequence continues at coordinate 376,820 of VWZS01000715.1, read as the reverse complement.
AGGTTGCAAATGCAAGCAAACTGGGACAGCAAAGGGCATGGGGAAAATACAAAGTATTCTGCCAGCCCTTCACTGTAGAGAAGAAAGTTGCACGCTGGAGTAGAGAGGAAGATAGAGAACTACTGTGACAGGGCCTGTTTCCATGCAGAGCTGCTTGCATTACGTGGACTCTTGGCAAACACTAGCACAATCCGTGCTAGCCTGAGCACCATCAGAATACTGCAACATGACATTTAAAGTCATGCTACAAGGGTACAAGCAAACAAGTTCTCCTTCATTTTATGTATTCGTTTATTTCAGAAGAAAACAGACTTCTCTGCTTGCACTAAGAGACTCCTACCCACCAAGGCGACAGACATTCTGCTGAGCTGATAGACCTTCACCCTGCTTCTCAACCCCTTCAGGTCCTAGAGTTCAAACAAAGCAGGTGTCCTCCAAACAACAGACCCTTCCCAGAGGATTTCAGAGGGCAGACAATGCCTGTCTCCTCACTGCTATTTTGTGCTAGGAAGCACCTGGGCAAGTTTGGTGTCTGCACATTCTGCATTCAAATACCCTCTGACACTAAAGGGCTCTGCCTCCTGCAGACTCCAAGATGAGCTATCACCAAGGTATCTCTCTACTTTGCTCACAGAAAACAACTCCTTCAGTTCTAGCTGCAGGAAGAGTTGCTTTTTTTCTCCTAGAGAAGCTGTCAGCCCCAGTCATTGGCTGAAATGCCATAGGCCTTCTTGAATCCTGCTACAGGTGAATCACAGGATGTGATGCAGTACAGACAGCACAATCCTGGAAGAAAAAACAAGCAATGGTCACTCCTACAAAAACAGTCAGGCTCTGCACACCTAGAAGAAGCATATTCATTACTCTTCTCAGTCAACCCTGCTGAAGAGGTGCAGTTTCACAACACAACTGACCTATTGCTGCCACATGATACTGCCCTGGTCCTGCACTGGCATTTTTCAGTGCTGGACGGTTCAGTCAGTGAATTAAACCAGGGCAACACCAACACACAAAACAGATGTGGTGTTTAATTGACTCTTGCCCGTTGCTACATTCTGACGTGCCCACTTTGCTGGCCACTAGGAAATCCCACTAATAAAAGAGCCATTTTCAATGTACAAATAACCTTTTTTCTAGGAGAACCAAAGCATTAGCTCATGCTGTGCAAGATCTGGCATGTCACCTTCCTCAACTTTACCAGCAATGTGATGTGACCCTCTGAAAACTAAGGCTGCCAGGCAGCATTGCCCTCCCTCCCAGCACAGAAGCCTGTGATTAGATGGAGCGTGGCACACAGGGCTGCTGCTGCCAACACACAGTCTGCATGGATGAAGGGACACTGCCAGCCTGGGATGGGTTGTTATCTTAAGCCCCCAGCCTGGAAGACCCAGACAAACACCTCTGACTTGTTTGTACAAGGAAAACATCTGCATTTGAGTCCGTAAAACAAACAAGCACCAGGAATGTGGTCTCTACAAGACTGGCTTCCTACAAATGCAAACCACATGCTAATGAATCATTCTTTAGCAGTAATGAAACTATTTCTCAGTAGCAGTAAGGAAGAACTGACAGAAGAAAACAAACTGCTGGACTTAAATGGGAAGCTGATTTGTAACATAGGAAAATGAGTATTTTTCCATTGGATTTTCAGAGCCTGAGGTATAGCATCTGTTGCAGCATCATGATTCCATGGAGTTACTTGTTTCCTGAGGAGTAGTCAAGTACTTCAAAGCTGAATATGTATGGAAAGAGAAGGACAAATACCAATAGACATTTCTGAAATCTAACAAACTATCCTAACACAATCAAATGCTTTTGAGACAAATTATATGTCAGGCAAAATGTGGAATTAATGCTCCAGGATACCAGACTAGCAGATCTAGAAGAGTAACAAAGCTTTTGTGACTATTCCTATTTAACTCCAACAGCAAGCATCGACTGGATCAGCCATAGTGCTAATTTTAGTACTTTCATCATAAAAGCACACAAGAATACAAAGCACCCGAGAATATAAAAAATATAAGTTTTCAATTCATAAAGCCTGATCCATGATATCAAACCACTTTCATAAAAGCCTTGAAGCAGAAAAACTTTTGATACTACCTGATCAGAGCACATGTGATCTTGCAAAACAGAAGTCCCAGAGTCAGACAGTTGCAGCAACATATGCACAGTCTCCTTGGCACAGATGTACTAGCGCTTACAGATTAAAGATAGGTAACATTCAAAATGTAAGAAAGAGGGATGGAAGAGGAGCAAACAACTGATGACGGTGGGGCTGTGCCTGCTGAGTGGAGTCTCACCACATGCTATGTCCTGCTCATCAACAGCAAGGCTGGGAATGCAGAAGACAAATGTAAATACCATCAGGGGCCAACACTACTGAGGAGATTCCAGAAAACAAGCATGAGAAGAAAAACAAATGTTTAACAAAAGCCTGCTTCTATCGATTAGCAGCGCTCCCCAGCCTCTCTTCAATGACTGAACACTCACAATGACTGAATGATTGTACCAAGTCAGCCAGTTCTTCCACAATAACACCCCAGAACAGTTGAAGTATTTCTTTGTAAGCAGGAGCAAAAACATGCTGAACACAGAAAAATACCATTGCAATCAGAAGTTTGGTCCATCTGTACATAATTCATTATCTTACAGTACTGAAGAAGCAAGGTACAGAAGCTGATACTGCTGGCACACCATCCAATGAAGCATTTCCTGGACAGCCAGCAGTTTCACCCAATGAAGTATCTCAAACTTATAAAACACTTCAGAAAGAGCAGTGATTCAGTCCCCTATCAGTCACTGGGTGCCACAAGATCTCAGGAACAGTAATGTTTTGTCTCAGACACAAAACACATTAAAAAAATTATGCCTCTGATAAATTGTCTGCTTTGTTTAAACTTTCCTATTCTCATTTCAGAATCTTAAGGACCAAAAAAGGCAGTAACACAGCCCACTTAGTGTCTTGCTGGCAACAGCTTCTCTCAGTGAAATACTTCTACAGACCCCAGTGCAAAGGGGAATGCATATTCTATACGTTGCACTATTTCAGTATTTGCCTGAAAACCATTAATTATGCCAGTGCTTCTACATAGCCTGACTTCTCCAGGACTCCTCTATCTGGGATTAAATTTATTAAAGCTTAGAAGCTGAAAGCAACAGTCATGCTACTTTTTTTTCTTTTTCTCATTCTCATTTCTCCACCACCAGGCGAAAACTTGAATATAAAAGATCAGCTCAGTCCAGATCTGAACCTGGAAAATTTCTGACTGAAGACCAGACTTCTTTCTCCATGATATGGCAGCAAAGCTGAACGGAAAATCTCATCCAATCTGCCATTTCAGCTTTATTTTAAAACAGGAACTTTATTACCTCCAAAGCCTCTTCCAAACCTTCAGCAGTATAACTCTGACTTACAGACTGCTGATTGCCAGGAATGGGCACCAAAGGTTGAACAGTGCATTGGAAAAGGGGCACAGCACCTATGCACAAAGCAAGGGTGCCAAGAGGAAGCTGCTCAGCATAAGGAAAAGACTCTACAGGAGTTGTAAAAAAAGCCTGAAGATTTTACATAGTGCTGAGCAAAATCAGATTCTGAAAGTGGAACAAAATAGTAATGCCATTGCATCAAACACAAATCTATCAATTTTCTGGAAGAGAGCACAATATTTTTTTTTCATTATTATTTCCATCTCCATTTATCTCCTAGGTTCCTTAGTCTCCAAGATAAGCAACACTCTCACACTTCTGAAGTGTGAAAGAGAGTCTGGCACTCTTTAGGACAAGACAATATCAAAAGAATTTGCAAAGAATCCCTGCAGGTACCTTGCTGTGTTCAGAGGGCTCTAAAACAATTGTCTCAACTTGCTTCCTTAGATGAGCCAAGGTGTTTGGAGAGGTGATGTTTCATCTCTTTACAGCAGAAAATCTTTTCAACCATGCCACCTTGACAACTGCTAATTCAGACAGAAATGTTTCCTAAATGCTAAAAAACCCCATCTTTAAAAGAGTTGATATTCTACTAAATTGCTCAAGCATATTTATATCACATGCATATCTCATGAGTTCATTTCACTTTTCTCAAAGGGAAGGCCTGTTTTTTGGAAGTGCGTTTCAATCCTCTTTTTTGCAGAGATACGGTATCAAGAGTTTAAAACAACCATCATCACGTGATTCTCAAAGAGATTCAATTCAGAACAAGTTGGAGATGATAGGGTCTGGTTGGAGCTGCTATCCCATGGCTTTGCACCAAGCTGACAATTCCTGTTAGATCAAGATCGCACTGAAATATCTGCCCAAGAAGAACACAAATGTATGTAAATACATTACAGAAAGAAATGTAGCTTCCATTTATTTTGTTTTCCCTAATCAACGGTTTTTATACAAATAGATTTAAGCAAATAGGATTAATCTTGAGAAGCATTTGTTTTAATCCACAAATAGTTTTTGTTAGTTCTACAATGAAAGGATGAACTTCAAAAGATACTAGTTTGTGTGTTGCATCCAAACCTCTAAAAACACACTAAAATTCTTTACAACAGGAAAGGCACACAGAGCAAAAGCCTCGAAATTGTTTCTGTTGGTGAGAAACTATGGCAAAATAGAGACTGAGCTGAGCTGGCACTGGAATAACACCTTAGAAAGAAACCATAATTGAGATATGATTCACATCACCTGCCATAAACATCCCAAGTGTTCAAAGTCTTGTAGCAAAATCTTTCATATCTGTTACAGGTTTCTGAGCATAAAAAGATCATTTTCAAAATTGAACTCAAATTAATTTCATCTAACAGGAAAACCAGACAGTCTTACAGCAAAATCATATATACTGCATTTCTTTTTTCTTGTGTTCAAATTTTTTTAAAATGTGAGAAAAAGCCCTTGATCTTTAGCTTCCACACATAGGATTGATTACAATTTCTCTGACATTTCAGGCCCTCTCCTGATTACAGACTGCAGCATGTAAGAAATGCCATTTAAGAGACTGTAGTTGCACTCTCAATACCATGGAAAGGTTTTGTCAAACAGCACTACATAAGCTCTGCTTCATCACAGGGTTTTAATCTGTACCCTGTCACTCACCTTCTGGCATGCAGAGACCTGGTGTCAGTCTGCAAGATTAGAAGCATATTTAGGAGGCAGACTGCAGTTTGGGAATGATAAACATTGCTGGTGTTACATTACAGCTGTGAAGCTGTCAGTGCATAACCTAGTTGGCCACATACTGAAGAAACGGGATATGGGGTTAAATTCTAGCTCTTTCCCCACATTTACACATTGCTTTAATCCATCCGCTCTCCTACACAAGGACAGCAACAATTTCAGCTGCAGCTGCCAAGAAACAGGATCAGTAGGACTCAGCTAGGAAATCTCAACATACGTATTTCTCAAGCTGTTATGCTATTCTTCCTGAGGAAATTCAGAAATAAATATTAAAAGAACAGAAACATTTAAGCAAGCTGGTATGCCAGAAGGCATTATTACAAAACAGCTATGAGATCCCGTCTCTGAAAGATTTAGAGCGAAAGAAATGCAGCAAGAAAGCTGTAAGACAGCACATGGATATAAGATTGACATGAGACTCCTCAGCTGTCCTCCCTGCAGTTATTCTTTCCAAAGCAACACAGTGTGAGAACACCAGTGCCCAGCACATGCTGCACTGTGCTCCCTGAATGCTGCCAGCACCCAGCAACACACCCCACTGCACAGCCCCTGCTGAGGTGCTTTCCCACCAAAACATAGGAAGAGTGGACAATTCCTTCTGGTTGACAGAAAGGATGATTCAGAAGGTCCACAGGGAAGAAGGGAAGGTCTGGTAATAATCTGAAGCCACACAATTGTGACCAGTGGCTCAGAACATTGGGCAGCCAATCCAAACTGGGAGCACTGGTGTGTGCACATAGCCAGAGTGGAGCAGGGCTTAGGTAACTTTGCAGTGAGTAATCCCTGCTCAGCCCCAAATAACACAGTCCTCCACTCAACAACCCCAGCTCTAAGGGCATTTTACTTTTGTTATACAAAGACGAAGAGGAGGAACATGTGCTTTGCACAACGTTTCACAGCGCACAACACAGCTTGTTTCTGCTGCACCATCCTTAATAGGCACAGCACAAATTTGGCAAAGTGTTCAGCTGCTTCCTGCTGCCCCTGTGATCATGATGTCCAGCTGTAAGCTTGCAACATGAAACAGTTACTGAGAGATTGTTTTGGCATTTTTATTGACTTGTGTCTTGCCTCTACCTCCCACCAAGATCACACTCATCAACAGCTGTGAACAGATTTTTTGCTCACTGCAGAGTCATACTGGCTGTAAGACACACTTAAGGTGTGAATCACAAAGAAATGTGTGGGCTATAATCACCCTCTACATTTGTGGCTCATTTTTCCAGTCAAGCTGAAAATTTCAGCAGTCCTGGGCACTAAGTAACAAAATTACTTTCTCTCCTCAAATGACTCCAGGAAGGTGTCACAAGGTTGCAAGGTCTGGGCTCTCCAGCCAGCTCTCTTATTCTGCTGACCAGAAGTCAACAAAAACGTAATACATTTTTAAAAAGCAAAAATACTTTTATGAGCCAAAACAAAACAAACCAAAGACAGTTGCACTGAAGTTAGACACACTCATGTCCTCTTGATACTACTGAAGTACAGACATTGTGAACGTGTAGGCAAAAATGCAACTTTTGCATCTTTCTGTTCAGGAACAAAAAGCAGGTAAAGGACAAAGGTATGTCTCAAACAGGAGTCCTCCTAAGGATTACAGCTTCAGACTGTATGTCCCACATAATGTTGGCTTGGTGTTAAAATACAGAACACAGTATAGATATAAACCTGCATGTCCTGACTAATCTAGGGGTTGAGAGGTACTTTGAAACAGTGTTATCTTGGCCAAACAGCACCACAGGGGTTCTGTGAAAAAGCCAAATTTGCCTATCGGGTTCTGCCATTTATAAAAAATTATATTTAAATATTTACTGCTTACTAATACTTACCAATATTAGTGCTTATGGACTTTAACTTTGAACATAAATTTTTGAAACATGTGCATTTTAATACTTCAAGGGGCTTTAATTCTTCTCCTGCACCTGAGGTACTCAGGCACAGTGAGGCTTTAACACCGTCATTTTACATTGCAGAAAGTTCCATGAAGTCATTATGGCATTGAAAGGATGACACTGCAGCACTGCAGGTTGGTTCAGATAAGCAGCACTCCACAGCACATTCTGGGCCATGGTTTGAAGAGCAGCACAGCAGGGCACACACACACCCAGGTCCTGACATGTGGCTCTTTACAGACACTTTGTGATTGCAGGGAATAGGCTCCTTCAGGAAGGGCTGCTCACATGGGTTGCCAGTCCCCATGCACATGACCCTGGGTCTGCTGGAGATGGTATTTGCAAAGGAGCACTGCCAGCTCTCACCAAGCAGCTCTACAAACTAACAGCTCTGTGTCAGCGCAATTTGAGTGTGTGGAACAGCCTCAGAGGGCTGTGTTTTCATGAGTAAATACTAATCTGGTTCCATGAAAAGATGCAACATCAGTATGGTGAGCCAGAATATATGAAAAACTTGTTTATCTCTAAAAGATCAGTAGTGATAACATGGATTAACAGAATTATGTCATGATATCAAATACTTTTTGCATCTACCAAGATTTACTCTTCAAGAGACAGAGCTAAAAAAACCCACATCACAAGGTGTAATTTTTGGAAGCACAGGAAATAAGCTTTTTGCTCTCTGATAAATATTAGCAGATCACTCAAATGAGTGAATCGAAAAGTATAAGTTTTTCAGTCTTACAATTCCTTTGGTTTTAGTGGAAAGACGTCATTACCAATTGCCTGTAGAACAACATGACTATCTTCCCTTGCTAGCTTGCGTATGTAGAAAGATCACAGCTTCCTCGTGACTGACAATCAGCTAACACCTAAAGTCAAGGTAAAATTTTATTCATAAATTCTAACTGCAATTGTTTTATCTAGTGTTTTATAACAACAACAACAAAAAAAAGTAACACTAGAAAAATCCACCTCATCACTGAAACAGAGAAACCATTGCCAGTTATTTGAAACATTACAGATACTCCAGAAATGTATGGAAGACCCTCAGCAGAGCCAGGAAGCACCATTAACAAACAAAAACAATATGACATCATCATACACTTAATTACTTGCCAGTGACAGGCTCAGCTTTGTCTGTACAACTGCTGAGTATCACACTGTTTGCATGTACTGATAAGCCACTCCTGGACCCACAATCACTCAATGACAACTGACAGAGTTATCTCAAAAGCAAGGTTACTACTATACCATTTTAACTCATTATTTTTGAAAGACACTGTATCTTATAATTATATTTATTTCTTAAAAAGAACTGTTGTGAATCCATTTGCTGGTCTGCAGGCAATATAGGCCACTGCTTCCAAGAGCATTGTCCTTTGCAGGTGTTGACTGTGGTTTTGAGGAATTAAAAGTGACCTACTTCAATTCACAGGCCTTTTGGTCAGAAAAGCACAGTTTTGGGTATTAATTCAAGATTTTCTTCTGGGGTGTTTCGATAGAGATCACTAACCAAGGAGCGAAGATTTCCTCTTCTTTTCCTTGAAAACCAATGAACTTACAGTTCTTACTAAAACCAAAATTAAGGAGAAACTTCCAGAGTAACACTTACTAAATGTCTCTAGCTTCTGTATGGTTCTGGAATAACCACTAATGTAGCTGCAGGCCTGTCACACAGCACAGCCGGTTTAGTCTACAGCTACTTTGTTTGCACTAATGTTTCTATTCAGATTTCTGCACCTGACAAAAACAAGCCAGAAGAATTTGAGGCAAAAGCTTCCTATGACAGTAAGAGATACAAGGACACACATTTACCTGCATGCAGGGTCTTATGATTTTATCAGACTCCCAATTTTAGCTGACTGCTGTTTCTAATTAGGGTAAACAAAACACAAGCATTTTGTTGCAGAGAGCTTCTCTTTCAATGTTGCACGCGAACTTTTAACCATGTGCAGGGCTTTCACACCTGACCTGACATTAACCAGCCAGTGCAAGGTTTGCTCAGTTCGGTGCCTTCAGCAAGAATGAGAACATGGTTAGCTATAACTCACGGGGAATGCAAACAGCCAAGAAGGCGTCCAAAGACCACCCTTTACCACAATGCTTCAAAATAAAATAGGAATTTAACAATCAGCCTGGAATAGCTGAGCAAAACAGTTTGAAAAACAAACGCTGAGGGTTAATAAGCAGAGCAAATGAAATACTTTCTATTTAAACTGTTATTAGCCACTCAAAGCACAGATTGCAAATATGAAGATGTAAAGCTCCAAAATTCTGCTTCTCATCTTTAAAGTGTGTAGACAACATGTCACAAAGAAAAACGCCACTCAATACAAGTGAATGCATCCTGGAGTTTAACCTTCAGAAAGTGAATCACCTAATGAGAACAGACAGTGGCAGAACATTCCAACACAGCTTTAAGCCCGTTTGTTGCATTTATTTTTTATTTGCCTTAGGAAATTGTATTAATCTATTAATTTGTGATAGTAAATCACTCAGATATCAAGTCATCCATTGTCTTCAACATTGTACCTCCTGAAGATAATCTTTAATCTACATTCAGCCTTCCCTCTTGAGGCAACCACTCTGCCTTAAATATGAGCTAATGCTGAAAAAGCACCACATAATCAGTATTTATTGTAAAGGAGTAAAGGAGAGAAAGGAGTAAAGGAGATGAAATCAAAATTAACTAGATGCTCCAAAAGAACAATCATCACTATCCAAGGAAACCCAAGACATTGTGAAAGGTAGTTTTAAAAAGAAAAAGCAGTTTTTACAGCTCAAGCAAATTAATAGAAAAGAAGTTAATATAATTCTTTAAAAAGTCAACCCCTGTTTACTCATATCCATTAAGTCCATGGAAAATAATGATGATAAATAATTCAGCATGCTCCATTAAATTTCTTTCTTCTCTATGCTTGCTAATTCAATACTAATTCTTTCTATTCCATTTTGTCTCAGAAAACTAACAAAATCACAAGTTTCCTTGGGGAGGAGAGAGGGGAAGTAAGATAGGGTTGTTGAAAAATTGTAAGCACGTATGCCAGGAAACAAAAAGCAAATGCTGCAGATACACAAGAGATATCCAATAAAAATGCAGCTGTGGGACTATTGTTGCTGGAGAAAAGAGAGTTAATGTGGCACTCAAAGGGCTAAAGCCTCAGTGTGTGGCTTACAAGATCACATTTTTCCAAACTGCTACTCGAATTCAATTTTATCTTCTTATGCACAAACCAAAGTGTGTAGCACTTAATTTTAAAAGTAAATATGTAGGCATATTCTTGATATAAAAGAAATCTGCATTTTTTTCTCCTTGGGTACTATTTGGGATGAGATTTGAGCTAGCAGGTTGGTATAGTCTGGGCAACTATAACAGGTCTCAATGAGACCTTCAAAACTTCTGAAAATTTTAACACTGCAAGCCTGATTTTAAGGACTGAAAGTATTGCTTTCCATAATTTAATTCAACAGAACAATATGGCAGGGGTCACCTTTTAGGAGAGTGTTCCATTTGAAGGCAGACAGTAAGGCACAGAAAAGCTGTTCTAAATCTTCATTGCTAAGAACCAAAAGTAACTGGCAGCTGGATCAGAAGTGCTGACCAACAATTTTCATTTGTACTTTTCTGTTACCTCTAGTTTCTAACAATTTGTAGGGAACTGCAGGCATTCAGAGGTCAGAATGCACATTTTGAAGTAATTACAGAGACAAGTTTAAGGGCAAGAAAAAGTAAAACTTCATTTTCTGAGGTGGTAAATGCTGGGAACAAGCACAACAGATGGCAAAATCATCAAATTATGCGTGCCCTTTAAAGCCCGTTGTTTATGGTTCATAGTCCTCAGGCTTCATGGCTATACTCTTTCTACATGACACTGATGTGCAAATAAAGACCAAGAGATCCCTCTCATTTTTTAAATTAGATTTGATTCAGACAGAATGAATTGAAATCAAAATCTACCCAACACGGTTTTTTCACATGCTGAAGTCATCACCTGTCCTGCTTTCAGGAGCTGTTGCAGAGAAGAGCAAGCACTAGAAGACCTTGTTTTGCTACAAAGTAGGTGCAGAAGCAATTTCAACCCAGTGTCCACACCTAGAACTTAGAAAATGCTTCTTTCCTCTGGCCTGCCTCCTCTTTTGACTGGCACTACAGTAATCAGTTACAAAAAGAGAAAGAAAATATCACAAAAGTCTTATTGAACATAATACCATGGAGCTGATTCTGTGTGTGACTTTTCAGAAACGAAATAAGTCACATTTGCCCCAAGAGGCAGCAAGTTCACTGTACTTGAATTGCTGTCACTGCAACAGTACTGGTAATAACTGGCATGACAGCTGATCTGTCTTTGAAAGTCCATGATTATTCTCTCAGAAACAACCAAGAAAAGTGTTTTTGTTAGAATTATAGAGTTTTAGCATGTCTTCCTATTTGTCAGTTATCTTCTCAAACACATGTGTACCAAACTGCACTGTTTATGGTTTGATTTGTTTATTTTCTATATACCCTCTTTGCACTGTGTTAATACAAAGAGTTACAACCCAGGAATTTTGGTCATGAAGCTCAACTCTGCAAAAAAAAAAAAAGAATCAATACTCAGTAAGGAAGATTTTTCAGGCCCCAGTATGTAACAACTGTAAACCTTTGAGTCAGTTTCTAACAAGGGACCTTCAATAATGCTCCTCCAACCCCCCCTAACAGCAATGTTGCCACAGCTTTCATTACAACTGTATTCTCAACATTTGCCTGTTCAACCACAGACTTGTCTTACACCTGTGTTAATGCAGAAACCTTTCCTCACCTTTAACGTGGCAGCCAAGCTGGCCATGTGTTCATTCAGAGTGCTCTCCGACTCCTTGTAAGTCAAGCAGGTGAACTGATATTCCTCTGGATCAAAGGCATCTGCTCCCTGCTGCTCCACGTCGTTAGCTACCCCATCATAATAATCCTCAATATCCCCAGGATCCTCATCCTCTTCCTCCTCCTCGCAATTAGGGTCATAATCCTCTTCATTGCTGTCAGAGCCCTGGCTGTTCATGTCCACGGACATCTTAATGCCCTGCCAAACTGCAGACCAGGAAAGCAAGCGCAGCTTCTTTTTTTTCCTCCAAACTTTATCGTTCTTTTGATTTCATCTGAGCTCTGTCTCCTAAGGGAGGAAAAACAATTTTTTCTGTGCCTAAGAAATTATAAGAGGTGCCATGTCAACAATAAATAGGTGATCAAACAGCTAGGAACAGACCAACCCAACAGCCCAATAAAGAGGGTTCTGCTGTGCATGTCCCTGGTTTGGATCCATTGTGACTCTTGCACCTCCAAAGCCAAGGCTGCTCTTGCAGGACAGGTCCAAATCCTTGGAGATTGGGTTATTACACTGCATCCTAGTCCCCAGTCCAGGCCCCGTGACTTCTGACATCTGGAAACAGGCTGCATAACCTTCACTACAGATCTTCTCAGAGATAAACATGAATTTATGACAAAGTTTTTTTTACCAAAAGCCTGAAATGTTGAAGAACAGCATCCTATCTATTTAATCAACAGGAAAAACCTCTTACCTATGACCATAGTAGCTAGAAAGGCAATCTGTGATATCCTGTACAAATCCATATGGCTTCGGAACCACAGACATTAAGTGGGACTTAGGAAAATAAGACCAGCAAACAGATCTCTCACAAGCACACAATTTACCAATCATCAATACCATCTCAAAAGAAATTGTGAAACCAGTTCATCCCTTTAAATTGGTTCTACTGGATGTGATGTGGCTTGGGCCTTATATCTGAAGGGGGAAATAAAATTATTATTTATTGCCTTCTCAATATATACTTATTACCTTTTGAATGTAGAAATTTATGCTCAGGTGTTGACAGCTGTTATTGAAGAAGAATCAGAACAACTAACTTTTCTTTTTTTTAAGATTCTCACTTGTTTTGGAAAATTCACATGTCTGATACATATCTGAACTACAAATCTCCTGCTTGTGTAACTGAACCACATGAATTTGAGCTCTGAAAGATTCAGCACTAAAGCATGAATCAACCTTGAATATGGTCATTTCATATTTAGTAAAAAATTTCTATTTAACCAAATTATTTAGAGAGAATATATTAAACACAGAAGAATTAGAACAATGCTGTAACCAAATTTTACATATAAAAACATATATTAAAATCAAAGCTCTATTTTCCACAAGCAGCACATATTTGGTTCCTTAAATACATTCCCATTCTGTGTTACTATGTTGTCATCTCTGCCACTCAAATATATTCCTTCAGCATTGCAATTTATAGCTGCAGGGGAAACCATAATCAACCTTTGATAATCCTGACTTTAGAGTACAGGAAATCTCAACCACAAGTTTTCATTATTTTTCCTCAACTCATTTTTTTTTCCTGTTTCCAGTCACCTGACCAGGCAACAGAGAACAACCAGGAAGAGATGTGATGTACAATTAATTTGAGGGGCTTCAGTGATTTTGGGAGATACAGACCTCCAGAGAGGCTGAAGACTCATCTGAATTCTGGTGTTCATTCCTTTCATTTGCCTCTTGATTCCTTAGCTATCCACAGCATAAGTAGCACACAAATAATTTACAGCACTGCTTTCCACAGAACTTCAGGGGAATAAACACACAGTCTCTCCATACTGGAAGGAGACAGATGTGAAATCTGATTTGGCAGACACAAGGCAAGCCCTCGTCCCTCCCTCTACCCTGCTTAGAGTCTGGGCTTAATCTGCATTGACATTGAGCTCTTGCATAAAAGAAGTAATGGATCTTTACCTGCTAAAACCTATGTTAAAAGAATGACTTATTTGAGCCTCTAACCCCAGTGTGGACTATCAATAGCCCAGTGTGCAACAATTTTGTTCAGCCACCACAAAGCCTGAGCAAGTTTCACAGCCCAAGGAACTTTTCAAACTCATTCAGATCATTCCACACTCTAGAGAGAGAAAAACAACCATGAAAACGCTGCTATTCCAACACATGGCAAATCACATCCAAGCAGTGAGATGTTTGTAGATATCCAGGTAGAATAATGGGTCTGCCCAGTACCTCCCAATTACACACCAGTCACTGGGGAGGGTGTCAGAGGAGTGCAGACACGTCTCTCTGTGCCACTAGCACAGTTTTGTGAGCAAACAGAGGAACTGTTTGCACAGGCAAATGGACATATGGATTTATCAAGCAGAAAATAGTCTGCAGGACTGGGTGACTCCTGTCCCAACATTCTAGGAAAGAGCTCACTTCCAGCACAACTAGACACCACACTGACACAAGTGGAAAGAGAGGAAGGATAAGGCACACGCTCTGTGGACAAAGCAAAGGAGACTACTCAAGAAACCAGGAGCAAAACTCACCTCACCTATGCTCAGCCCAATGAAACTCTCTGAATACAAAGACAAGACACAGCTGCTACTTGATAGCACTGATTTTTAGGACAATAAAGATACTGAGCTAAAAAGATAGGGTAAAAAAAGCAAGGATTATTTAGATTAAATAATGACCACAACTCCAATGACCAGATTATAAATTTTTAAACCACACTTAGATCACTTTCCCACCCAAGGGAGGATGATCTCCTTCTTTACCACCTTTATACAAGATACTCCTGTATCTTCACTGACACTGATACAATTTAGTCACCTCTCTTGCTCCAGTCTCTTGCAGGAACTCCTAAACACACCCACCCCTACCCTCTGCTGCCTATCACCTCCAACAGTGCCCTTTCCCTGACTCCTGCTTTGCAACACAGTTCTTAACAAAGTCTTTTGAAACAAAATGCCTTCCATCGTGCCACCACTTCATGAGTTCCCACCTCGTTCCTTGTCCCACTATATCACTCTTTTCTTATTTCTTGTCTACGCTTGCGGGATTCCTCTAATAACTCTTTTGGTGGAGACTCCTCCAATTGGAGAATGCTCCTTCTCTTTTCCTGTTGATATTTCACAACCATTTCATACGGTTTTTTCTTCTTTCACCTCTTTATTTATCTGAAACAGAGAAAGTGCAACTTAACCCTGCCTCCCGGACTCCTTATCCATGTAACCTTTAGACAGGCTAACACCCTCCCTTTTCCCTGAAACCAGCCACAGCCTCAGCTCTGTGCTGGCTATCAATGCTAATTGCATCTTCATCTATGTCACCCAAACCCATAATCTGTGGATCATGCCCAACTGCCTCCTCACATATGCAGTACACACCTCATCATTCCTTTTCTACTGTTTTTTAGGCGGGAATTTTTTCATCCAAGACCAAGAAACCAGAAGACACCCTATCCTTTTCACCAGAATGACTGCAGGGACCTCCTTGCAACCGTATCACACTCCCCCAGGAACATACCTGCTTTCCTTCCTCTTGACAGGCTTGGTTCACACTATCACGGCTGCCTTGTCTTTCCTAATTGATCTAATCCATTTCATTCCTGCCCTTTCCAACCTATCGTCGCTTTTAACAAGTTGTTTCATGAATACCTGCGTATTCCACGGCACCTCTGGCTCGGGCAGAGCGGTACCCAGCGCATTTAAATGACCTCGGGTCCATTCTTTTGGAATGCGTGCGAGAGCAGCCCCTGCGCTTGTCCCGCACAGCCAGAGCGCCGCAGGCTCGTGGGAGGGAGCGCAGGAATACCGCGGGAGAGAACCGTGAGGGGAGAGCCCGGGAGGCGGCGGGACGAGGAGGGGCCCCCGCACGGCCGCCTGGAGCCCGGGAGCTTCGGGCTGCGGCTTCTGCCGGGGCGGAGCGCCGAGCTCAGCACCGCGCACGGATAAGCGGCCCCGCATCCCTCCCGCCGGGCTCGCCACAGCACGGCCCTGCCAAGTCCCCCAGCACAGCACGGCCGGGCCCCACACTTACCAGGCGGGCGGAGAGAGCGGCGCCCCGAGCTCCTCCTGCGCGCCGGAACCGCCGGGCCCGGTGCGTCACCTCCGCCGGGCGGGGCGGGGCCGGGCCTGGCCACGGCGCTGGGGCGGGGGGGAACGGCTGAACCACTGCAGATAGGCGGGGGGAAGTGGCCCCGCGCCCTAAGGAGTGGCCCCCGGGCCGGGCTCGACCGATGACAGCACCCAGTGGCCGCGCCGGGAGCGGCCTCTCGCACCGCCGCGGTCCCGGCCCGCCCCGCGCCCGCCTCCCGGCGTGCTCCGCACTGGGCTAAAGGTCGCGGCGCGGAGGGGGCAGCATTGGCTCGGCAGGGACGCAGCGCCCCGTTCCCAGTCCCGGTCCCGCTTCTCACCCGCCGCCGCCACCACCATGGCGAAGCAGCCGCAGCCTATCAGCCCCTTGAAGAACTTCTTCGCTGGCGGTTTCGGGGGCGTCTGCCTGGTGTTCGTGGGGCACCCGCTGGACACCATCAAGGTGAGGTGGCACGGGGCGCCCGGGGACGAGAGGGGCAGCCGGTGCTCGGTGCGATCTGGGGCATTGGGGGGTGGACTACAGCTCCCGTCAGGCACTGCGCGGGAGCGGTGCGGGTCCCGATGGGCGCTATGGCAGAACTACAACTCCCTGCAGGCACTGCGCGGGAGGCGGAGCTTTCGGCATGCGCCGCGGGGATGCTGATCCGGGCCTCTGAAGTGCCATAGGGCGCCCCCTGGCGGCGCGGCGGCCGGGCGTCTCGCAGTCCCGGTTTAAGTGGAAAATCGGGAAAGGAGCGTCGGTGTTCCCGGTGCTGGAAGGAGCTGGGAGCTGGGATGCGCCCGCCAGCCCCATTCCGCGGCGGGACCCCGCGCCCCTGCGCCAGGGGGAGGCCAGGAGTGACCCTGTGGGGTCCAGGGAGCTGCAGTCCTCATCCAGACGTCATCTCAGCAATTAATTAGTTAAATACATGAACTACTCATTACACTGAAATTCAACCTCTTCTCTTCTACAAACAGCTACAATGCTGTCAGTGTTTCTATCAATATCTTCAGGTCCAAAATATAGTCCATAATAGCCAGAGGTGTTCTATCAATCAAAGTTTAGATATATTTAATAAAATAATGTTTTCCTCTCCCTCTTACTAGGTCAGACTGCAAACCCAGCCTAAGCCACAGCCTGGCCAAGCCCCACTCTATTCTGGGACCTTTGACTGCTTCAGAAAGACTCTTGTTGGAGAGGTACTGTGACACCTGCCAGATACATCAGTTGTTTCTGTATATTGTAGGAATGGAATCATGTGCCCCCCAGAGACCATAAAATTCCTGGGTTATCGGTTAAATTTATTCTAATTAACATTTTTTAAGCAGATTACAAAGCTTGGGGAATATTTAGCATACGTGTGCTCCAGGTACATGCATCTTTGTTTTGCTAAGAAAAGTTTTTGGTTCAAAATAGCAAGATATTAATGTCTGAAGTTGTAGACTGGAGTGAATGTTGGCAGTTGTTTTTTTGCCTTGTAGTTAGTGAAATTTTCCTGGTATTTGGAGTCATCTCTGGAAATTCTAAAATGGATAATGCCTTTTGTTGATACAAGCACTACTTTTACTTTCTTGTATAAGGTGTTATGCCACCTATGAGAAGGCAGAGGATCTTTAGTTTACAGATTTTTTTTCTTTTTTTGAGAGCAATCATAGTAGTTATACATTATTATTTTTGTCAATCATAGTAGTTATTCAACCTTCTCTAGAAGGTGGACAATGTTTTTCACTCATGAATCATCATGACCGTGTTGTTGAGCTAGTCTGTTTTGTTTTTAGAAAGGCACACAGCCTTGATTTAAAGTCTTTAATTGACAGAGAGTCCAGTTTTCTGCTTTTTAAGTTTTCTCAGCAGCTGTTTACCATTTGGAAATAATGGCTGTAAAACCCAACTGTTTATCTGCTTGCCTGAAGTCTCATTTCTAGCTGTTGGATCTTGTTAGGTAACTCCCTTTTGAATGAAAGATCTGCCTCAAATCTGAAATCTACTTCCATTGTGGTATTAACAGGTTGTTATATAACCAAAGCAAATCCTGTTTCTCTGGTCTCTCCCACAAAGGACTGGAATGCTGTGCCAGCTCTGAATCCCTGGCAGTTTTTAACACCCCTGCTGCAGCACGGACGTCAGAGCTGAGCCATAATAATAGCCTTGTGATGGGGAGTTCAAAGGCAATGCTGCTTCTCTATCTACTCCTACTCAATACTCATCCTTTTCTGTAAGAAAACTATTAAAAAACTCACTGCCAAGGCTCTTTACTTCCCAATGCTTGTGGGGAGGTTGAGCAGTAGTGGCTGATCTCTCAGCCACCTGCAATTGCACGGCAGAGCCAGCTCTGCCTGTAAGACTTCAGCATATATTGGGATGCACTGGTTTATTGGGGCAGGAGGAAGAAGGAGGTGCAGAGACCAGCAGGTATTTAACTTATGTGTCTAGCCTTTATCTAGGGAGATAACTCTCCTTTTTATTGGAAAAAGTTCAATTTAAAGGCAAGAGAAATGAAATAAATATGGCTGCTGGGGTCTGTGTTAGAACTTTTTCATATGTGTGGTCTATGAAAGGAAATATCAGGAATGTATAAAACACCAGGAATGTGATGTGTGAGGAAAAAGTTTGGATTTAGGGTAGGAAACAAAAAAAAATTTGCTCTTGAACCTATTTCAAAGTGAATTCATGTGAGGAGTGAAGGAATATTGCTCTCCCTGGCTCTTCTTTTAGTTAAAGTGTGAATTAGTTTCAGCGTTCTCAGGTTTGGTGTCAGGATTTTACACTACTGCATTTGACAAGTTACCAATAAAACACAGATGCATTTCTGTGTGTAGCTGACAGTGTTCTCTCTTGACATAATCTATTAAGGCTCTTGTTCAGGTGGCTTTTAACTTCACTCCCTGATACTTGAGATGCACATGCAGATGATGAGTATAGTTATAGAAGGGCATCAGTGGTGCCAGTGTTTCCCAGGAAGGATAACTTTCCTCTGCAGCAGTCCCTGAGTCTCAGCTAAACATGTATAACTGCAAATGCACAATAAATCCCTTTATTCCTCTGACCAATTTAACTGTTAGATGGATCCTATCCTGAATTGTTGCTGTTCTCTTCTCAGCAAGCTGAAATGTGTGCAAAGTTTATGCCAAAGCAAGTAATTCCTGTGATAATGTTTCTTGCAGGGAGTCCGAGGCTTATATAGAGGAATGGCAGCTCCTATCGTTGGAGTGACACCCATGTTTGCTGTGTGCTTCTTTGGATTTGGCTTGGGCAAAAGACTCCAGCAGAGAAAACCTGATGATGTTTTGACGTGAGTTCCTGGTTAATCAGATGGTTGGGAAAGGCATCCTGAGGCTCTTGCTGCATTGTCACATGTTGAGTTGTGGTGTAAATTTGTGTCTTCTCCTAGGTTATAAATATAGTTCTGAAAAATAAAACACTCATGTTTTAATGCTTCTGGAAGCGTGGGTCTGATAGCACAGGCTAAAAACAGACATTGTGTGGGCAGGCACGATGCAATTCCCTTTCTACGCAAGAAGGAGCCATTAAGGAACAATTCCGGTTTAGATGAGTACAGTGAGAGTTATATAATGATTGCCTGCCAACAGTCTTGCTATTAACAGAAACTATGGGACCAATAAATTCATGGTCAAGCAGTCTTGACAACATTCACAGCTCTGATTCTTTTTTTCCCTGTTAGTTATGAGTCTTCTTGTGTCCTTTCATTAGGATATGAAAACAGCCATAAAAATGTTTGATTATTATTTCTGGAAGGAGGTGTTTATGAGCAGCCCTCCTCTCAGGCATGTCTGGCTTTCAGAAACAGCAATAGGAAGCTGAGGAGACTTAGTGGGGCTTTCTACAAGCCAACCCGTGCATGAAGAAAGCCCCCCACCCATAAAGTACTCCTGTAATGGGTTTGCTGAGCTGTGATTTACAGCTCTACCGGGACTGGGCTGTAGCTTAGCAACATTTTATCCCATTGTTTGTGTGCTAGGTAGGAACTCTGTTGGAAAGCAGGAGCCCATCGTGTGGAGCCAGCTGTGGTGGGATGATTTGGTTTCTGTTGGAGCCTTGCCTGCTGGTCTGGTGTGGGCACACCTGGCTCTGCAACACAAGCCACTGCCATCACAGCTCCCATTGCTCAGAGGGAAGCAGTGCTGAGGTGCTGGGGAACTGCTCACTTACCCTCTGTTATACCATGGCAGTGTCCTCATGCAGGCAAGACTGAAGGGAAAGGCCAGGGGAACAGTAGGAACCGAACAACAAGTGCACCATCAACTTATTCCTCGCAGCCTGATCAACTCAGTGCCTTGTGTTTTATACACATAGTACCAACAGGAAGTTTTAAGGAGCAAGCTGGAGAAGGACAGTGTAGGTTTTTGAGTCTTTATGTAGGATTCCTCTCAAGCAGAGCAGTGGAAAAGAGCAAATAGTGTATGTACTATCACTGTGCTATTCTGTGGGTACAGACCTGGCATAGTAAAGGTATAGTGAGCTAGGAACATGAGACTCAAAAATAAAGGTTAGACTCCTAGTGCTGTGGTTATGGGTCTAGAGGTAGGCTGGATGGTTGTATTTCCCCATGCTGATTTTGAAGGGAAGTTGTGGAAGGAGGAAGATGGAGAGAAACCTGAGGAGCCTATCCTGCCTTTTCTGGGGTTGAATAATCCCAAGGTGAGCTAAAAACCTCAAAACTTACTTTGGGTAAGTAGGAGGTGCATGTGGAGTGGTGAGGGAGGTCTGAATGGTCTGGAGGATATAATGGGAATTTGAGTAGAGAAAGGTGTAAGAATTGGAATATGATGCCATCTCTTGGGCAAGTGGAGAGAAGCTGAAGGTGTGGAATTTGATTAAATTGAGATGTTAGGTCAGCTTACTAGGGGAGATAGCAGGAGGCTGGATGTGAAGATAGTTTTGTGATGGAGAAACTCAGCTTGTTTAAGGGATTTTTGTCATGGAGACTTTGCCATGTGAAAACAGGTGCAGAATGTTTGGGATAATGACAGGTTGGTAGGACAGACTGGACTTTGGCAGAGACTGAAGGAGTGAGAGGTTATGGAAAGGAGGCTTCTGGCCGCACAAGCAGGAATATGTGTGGAATCTGGGGATCACTGAGAAGAGTATGGTAGACTGGAGGAGGAAGAGACTTAGGAATGAAAATGAATGGGGAATGTTGTAGCAAAAAATGCAAGTAGAAGGAATATTAGCAAATAGAATGAATTTGAAGAGCTGAGCTGGGGTTGCTGTAGGAACCAGTGCTTCGAGTGCTAGAGATCCTAAATTTTTAGCTCTGCATTGACAAGGCACTTCTGCACTGATAAAAGCAGTGGATGCATTTCAAGTTCCACTGCCATGTTCATGTGGAACAGCATCATTTGGTGATGCAGGGGTCTTTCTGCCCTTCATTTCCTGTGTGCTGTGTTGTGTTAGGGTCTTTTCTGTTTCCTTGGGGCAGATATCCTCAGCTGTTTGCTGCTGGCATGTTGTCAGGAGTGTTCACAACAGTAATCATGGCTCCAGGAGAGAGAATCAAGTGCCTTTTACAGGTAAGGCATTGGATGGTGGTGATGGGAATTTAATTTTAGGGGTCTTGTCTTTCCATAGCAATAATTTCTTGGGTTAGTTCATTTACTCTGTTCTGTCTTTTGACAGGACTGAGACAACTGTAATTTAATGCATCTGTGTCAAGAAGAAGCATTAGACAAACTCACCATGACAGTATAAGTACACACAGCATTAATTGCTCTATTCATTTTACACAGCTCAAGCCTTATGCTATGGGACACTAAGTAAGGCATCCATGGATGCCTCTGTCCACTTCAAAGTACGGAAAAGTCAATTTTTTCTGAATGAAACTTTTCCTAAAAAAAAAAGCGTAAACCTGCTAGATCATGAGACTCTTTCTGGTGTAAAGAAGTTCTGGTACCTTGACAGTTCCCCATGCAGACCTAAGGAATGCATTTCAAAAGTGTTCTGACATTTGGGTGGCTGTTAGCTCTGCACCTCCTGCGGGGGTTTTAAAGTATTGTTGGAAAATGTAAACCTGAACAAATGAAATGCCATCTTTAGCAGGTGTGGGAAGCTCTGCTTGTTTCAGACTGTGTTGAACTCTGTTAATATGGTGATGAGTGGTCACATGTTAGTTCTGACAGACAGGATATTATCATGGGAGCTTTTATACACATACAGATGGTTTGAATTTCACTCAAGTATTTGAAGATTACTTTTTGTCAGTGTGGAATTACCTAAGTGACTGGAGTTGTTTCAAACTTACACTGTGGAAAAATAAAGGAGAATCTGTCCTCTGCATGGAACAGTAACCACAGCCTCAGCTTCAATGTGACAGCTGCCTGAGAAAGTGAGACAGAGGTTCCCTAGGCAGACGTGTGTGCTCTTTCCTCTCTGGAAACACACGTGAGGCTTTCCAACCCTTGGCTGAACAATTCTGCATCGACCAGAAACCTTCACCGGTCAGAAACTCTCCCTTTAATCCTGCAGATCCAGGCAGCTACAGGTGAAACCAAGTACAGTGGCTCCCTGGACTGTGCCA
Organism: Rhabdornis inornatus; assembly: GCA_013397075.1. NCBI lineage: Eukaryota > Metazoa > Chordata > Aves > Passeriformes > Rhabdornithidae > Rhabdornis > Rhabdornis inornatus. Next base: position 354,342 of record VWZS01000715.1, on the reverse strand, counting down.
AGCAGCTGTACCGCGAGGCTGGGATCCGGGGCGTGTACAAGGGAACGGTGCTGACCCTCATGAGAGGTAAGGGATGGGGCTGTCCCAGTCCCTGCTGGGGGGACTGCAGCATAAGAAGCCTGACACAGTATAGGAGATCTCACTGTCCCTTTAGCCCATTGGAGGGGCTGTGTCACCCATTTCCCTCTTTTTTTCTTCTTTTTTTTTTTTTTTTTTCAGTCTGCAGAGCTACTCCAGTGCCTCAAAGGGCCTGAGAAATAAACATGAGATTCTCAGTGAGTGAGGAAGAGATTAGATGACAAGGATCAGAGGGACAGAGTGATATAGGAATTAATTAAGATCTGAGAAGCCAAGAGGAATGAGAGACTTCAGGAGAGGAGCAGAGAGAACAAAGAGAAGAGAAAAATACAGAAGTGGGCTTTTCTTTTAAAAATTATTTTCTTCTTCTTTTTTTTTTTTTTTCTCCTTGAGAGAAGGATTGTGACTGCTGCTGTATAATACTGACTGGTTTAAAATATGTGGTGGCAGCAGTTACACTTTCTACCCTTTTGAGTCTGGGTTATTTTGGAGTGGGATGTCATGACCCCTCTCTCAAATACGACAACAACTAAGTAATTGTGCCAGACCCAGAATCCTTTATGTATTTTAGTAATTCCCCTTTGAAAAACTGAAATTTCTGCATTTTTGTTACTTCAGTTTAGGAATTTCTTCTATCCTCTGCTTCTCACACAAGTGTAGCAGTCTGCAGTGTAACTTTGGCAGTGTCCCTAGATAGGGGCTGGTTCTCCAGTTTAGGTATGGGAGAATAAGAATAAGGGATAAGAATAGGCTATGGGAGTAGCTTAAAAAAACAAAACAAGACCCATCAACTGTAGAAAAAAAAATCCCCAAATAGAATCACTAGAACTAATAGCTTGCAAAATTCATGCAGTTCCTGCACTGCTGTGATGTACTGTGCAGAAATTTGGACAGTTTAGAGCTGTCTCATCATTAGTGTAATGTAACCAGGTTACAATCTGGTTTGAAAGGCTGGTGACAGAAAAGTTATTTTCCCAGTTCTTGCCTTTAGCACCTGTTCTCCATGGGAAAGTTCAGACTCCTCTGTCTAAGGCAGCAGAAGAATTTTATTTTGTTTGTAGGAGAGGTTCAGAAAAGGAATCTGTATGTACTTAGTGGTGTTGCTGGGCTGGGATGGGGCTGGAAGCCTCTGGGCTTCCTTTGGTTTCCCACTCCTCACAGCCTTTGTTGTTTACCCACCAGACGTCCCGGCCAGTGGAATGTACTTCATGACGTACGAGTGGTTGAAGAACATTCTGACCCCTGAGGGAAAGAGGTCAGTGAAATCTCACAGTCATCACTGCTGATTAATCTCCCCAGTTAGGAAGAGAGCAGTATCATCAAAACAAATATTTTAGAAAAGAAAAATGGTTGCTCATCTAGTGAGTTGAGATGTTTTGGTCTGGGATTAATTGACAATTAAAATAATATTCTGAGTTTCTCTCAGATTCTAGTTTGGATCTTATTAGCCAAGTAAGGAATACTTAAAGTAGTTTCAACCCTGTGCACAGAATTCTGGGGGGTTTTGCTGGACTTTTTGTGGGGGTTTAGTAGTTGGTTGTTTGGTTGTTTTTGGTGGGGTTGTTTTTGTTTTGTTTTGTGTTTTGTTGTTTGCTTGTTTGTTTGTTTGTATTTTTTCCCCAGAGCATGTGTGTGTGCTGCTGAATAAAAATACTTGAATCTTTAGGGTGGAGTTGGTCCTTCTTGGAAAGATTGCTCAGATACTGCACTCTGTCTCTGCCTGCAGCATTGTGCTGCCTTCTGGCTGCCAGCCAGGCTGTCTTTTTGATTGTCACCTTAGTCAAAACAATGAATTAGACTTTTTTTTTTTCCTTTTTAAATATTTTTTTCACTTTTTCCTCCCACCCCACTCTGATCCTGCCACAGTGTGAGTGACCTCAGTGTGCCTAGGATCCTCTTTGCTGGGGGCCTGGCTGGGATCTTCAACTGGGCAGTTGCCATTCCACCAGACGTGCTGAAATCACGTTTCCAGACTGGTGAGTTGCATTCCAGTGTGTCATGGCCAGACCCAGTGTGATGCTCCTGGGAATGGGCTGGGCTGTGATGGAAGATGCCTTCTGGGAGGCAGCATGCCTTGAGTGCTGCCTGAGACAAGTGCATGAAAAACCCAAGGATGTTCCTAGCATTCTAGTTGGTTTCCTCACAAATTTTTGGCACATTGGGCTGCACTGCTCTGTTTCTGCCTCCTTAATAATACAAAGATCCTGATTTGAGATACCTGATTTGAAACATAAGCATAGAACTCTTAATAATAGAATTGTCATAGTTGTTTTATTACAAATGTAATTCTTAGAGAAGTTTTATTATTTCACTTCAGACATAATTGTATAAATTGTAGCTTGTGCTATCTGCAGTTTGTAGTAACAGGGCGGGACTTGCTGAGAGCATTTCTTTTGGACTGGCAGCTCTGCTCTTTAATGTCTGTGGCCTAATTACAGTTAGGAGGGCCCCAGGCCTTGTGCTTCAGCAGAGTTTGACAGGTTTTTCGTTGGTTTCTCTGCCAGTCCTGTCAATGAGTATTTTTGTTAAGGCTCCCCATGGTCTCAACTCTCCACTGGACAGTGACCATTTTTCTTGAGTCACAAATCATGATAATCAGAGCAGGAAACCTCTTTTTTTTTTTTTCCTCTGAGTAATGGCTGCTGTGATTGTACCATACCAAGGGCTGAGAGGGAAACACATCACAGCTTTGATCCTGTTCCACTAAGCCAGTCTCCAGTGCTGCTGTGTGGATGATGTGGGTTCGTGGTGGTTCTGTTCTGTTTAACTGGGCTGATTTGTGGGTTACCACTTCAGAGGGCAGTATTTCCCAGGGCAGTGTTAGGAGAAGGAAGAAATTGTTTTTTGAGTAGAGCAGCTTTTAAAAAACACCTCAGCATATCCACGTAACATCAGCATTAGGACATCCTGTGCTTTTCATTTGAAGTCTGTTGCTGTTCTTGGATGGGGTGTGTAATAGGATTGTTTTCTTATTAACCAGCTTCATCAGTTTTTAAATCTGACATTCCTATCACCTAAGTGCAGCTCTTGGGAGAGCTGTGATCAGCAGTGCAAGTAACAGCTCAGACTTCCAACCTTGACAAAAGTTATTCTCCTTTGTTCCCTGACTGCAGTGGCTTGATGATGTAGATTCTTTGGTCATGCACCTGACTTCTGTTCACTGAGCCTTCACTGAGCTGTCTTGTTTGTTTGTCTTGTGAATCTGTTGAAAATCCTGGGCTGTTACATATGGCACATCCTTCAGCCCTTGTCACTGCCATGCATCTGAGCTAATGTGCTGTGCATCCCTTTCAGCTCCTGCAGGAAAATACCCAAATGGCTTTAGAGATGTGCTGAGGGAACTCATCAGAGAGGAAGGAGTTGCATCTCTGTACAAGGGGTTCACAGCTGTGATGATCAGGGCCTTTCCCGCTAACGCGGTGAGTACGTTGTGATTCCAGGTGGGTTTTGGGGACATGGCTGCTCACAGTGAGGGTTTGCAGTCTGGAGAGGACACAACTGCCTGTTTGCTCTTGTACCATTTCAGTGAGGTTCTTGTCACTGCAGACAAGAAAACTTTTGACTATTGGTGTCCAGATTCTAAAACTGTATTTTAATCTAGGAGCAGCAAGTAAATCTTTCTTCAAAGCTTTGCATGAAAGCTCTTTATTGACTTTCTCTGATATTTTTTATCTACTGGTTGTACATCCAGCTGTAGAAGATGGAATAAGTTTGGACTCACTTCCCCTGCAATAAATAATGAGCCTAACAGAGCCAAAGTTCAGCTTTTGTGTGGAGTGATACAGTAGAATTCTTGCCTCTGGTTCAAGACTTTTTTGTCCTTTTCCTCGTTCCATATAAACCATGTTAGGTGTTCATAGTGCAGCATTTCAAAAGCCTTGTTTGAAACAGATTTTTAGAATCCTTATTTGTTCTGTGTTCTCTTTTCCAGGCATGTTTTCTTGGTTTTGAAGTCGCCATGAAGTTTCTTAACTGGGTTGCACCTGGTCTATGAAGACAAGGAAATCTGGAAATGAGAGAGGAGAAGGAAGAGCTGCCTCAAAGGAATAAATGAATGATCACTTAATGTTTCAGGAATGATTGTTTGCCTAATACCTTTTTGCCTTCCTCACATTCTTTAGGTAGTGCTATGTGCCAATCAAAAGTGCAAGCTATAGCTCTGACATAGAGTTGGTGAGGAGTTAGAGGTGACAAATCTTCTGAGCCAACCACAGCAGTGACACTGCTAACACACAGCTGTCACTGTCACGTGTGCTACTTTAAGTACTTCCTTGTGGAAGAAGTGGGCACATCTTAAAATGTAATTCTGTATTAATGAAGAAACATGTAGCTATTAATGCTGAAAAACTTCCTTAAAATAATTTTTTAGCAGCATGTAATTAACTCTCAGGGAATAAGTCAGCACCTGTCACACATGGTTGTGTCTGCAAGCAATGTCTGAAAGTGTTCTCATCTCCTGTAGTTTTTCAGTTGTGGCTGTTTCTGTGTTAACACTGGCTTTAATCTCCTGTGCATGTACAGCAGCAAACACAACTCAGCAGGGGTGGCCAGAGCTACATCTCAGTGGGTTGAGGGGTGTTGCAAGTACCATATCAGGTTTTGCATGCTGATCTTTTCTGTGGAACTAGGACACAAAATGCATTATGTTTAACATTTGTACTAAGCTTTTCTGAGGGATCCAGTGGGGAAATGTGTTTGATTAACCTGAACTTTTGTCTCAAATCCTTTCTACCCCACTGAAGAGAGCTCAAATGTGATTTCAAAAGTACAGCACAGCTCATAGCAATCTGTGATATATTTGATTCATCAAATATTGTGTCCTGGGATTCAATCCCTGTCATTGATGTGAGAAAATTTAACAGTACTTCCAAGAACTGAATTTCTCTGACACGAGGGGGACACATAAAGAGGACAGTGGCTCTGCAGTCTTGTCTAACTGTATTCTTTCTCCTGTTCCTTGGTTTTCTCTTACTATTATTAAACATAATCACGTTTTCATTTGAGAAGTGACTAATACTGAGAAGCAAGAAGAAAATTTTAATTTCTTTTGGTTGTGATGCAGTGTTATTTGGACTCAATAAAACTAGGTGCTGCTTTGCTAGAATGTGTGCCTTGGTTCATTTACTTTTTGCATGGTTCATGCATGCTTAATTTTGCAAAAGTTTTCCAATTCTTATTTCCCAGCCAATCTCAGAATTAAGTTGTGCTGTGCTGTCTTTGATTGCTAACCCCTTGCCTTTTAGCTTTTCAGTTTCTGACATGAGCTGTGGAAAGGAATATTCTGCACTTGGCATGTTAGTCATACAAGTCCTTTTAGGATGCTGCATTGTGGGTGCAAATTTTTAACTATAAAGCAACACACTAAATAACACATCTTGGAACAAATAACACATACTTTGTGGAAAGTACATGGTGTGGTCTTTTGACCTGTACCATGAGGACACAGCCTTCACCTTTGCTTTCCACAGGCAGCCTGAAAACTTACCACTTTGTGCTGCTGAGAAGCCTTGAATTCTACTTCCCAGTTTTTTTGGAAAGACCAGAAGGGAGCCTGCCTTCCTCAGAGTCCACATCTTGTGTTTTACAGGGCAGGAGGGGTGGCCCCTGGTGTGGAAAAATTTGTCACATGGAGCTGCTGCTGCATTCTCGCTGCTGCCGTCCCCACCAAGGGCCTTCCCCATTCCTCAGTGTCAGGAGTGGCTGCTGTTCCTCCTCGGATGAATGCAATACTTACACTGTGAACACTGAGTTAGTACTGGTTTGGGGAAGTCATTACAGGATATAAACCTCTCAAATGGTTTTAAACACAGTTCTGGGTTTACTGAGGCTAAATCCTGGCTAGTTTCAAGCTGATCAGGTCTGATTTGAGTTCTCTGTGCTGCCTCACCACAAAATGCTGCCCTGTGCTGCTTTGGTGGCTGCTCTGGCCTCTCTTTGATTTCCATGCTGGGGCTGTGGTACCTAGAAGCAACTTCCAGCTTTAAGAAGTGTTATAAAGCTGAATTTTATTTTCAACTCTATTTATGCGCTCAGAAACACTGGCACTTCTTGGGAAGGACAGAAGTGCATATTCTTTCATAAATTCCAGACAGTGATGCTTAAAGGTGCCCATTCCAGTATCCTGTTGACCTAAGCTCCCAGAAAGCTGGGAAGAGCTGAAGCAGAGCAAGGTTGAGGTCCCTAAGGCTTGGTCATGAGCTGTGCACTATGGGTAGTGCTCTCTCCCACCCCAGTCCTATCAATCCTAAGTGTTGCAAACTGTGAAAAACATAAAATTCTTGAAGACCAAATCAGGGACAAGTAATGCCCCAGACTGAGCTGCTGGGTTTAAAAGCACAGCTCCTGCATTTGAGCAGCAAGGAGCCCACTCTCAGTCAGTGTACTGGCCTCTGGTTGGTGCTTAGCATTTTACCTAGGCTCTGCTATCACCAGCTGAGCCTCTCCAGTCTGTGACCTTAAGCAGCACTTGCTCTGGAACACTGAAATATTCCCTTTACTCTCTACTACTTTAGTTGTTACTGGTAACTGTAGACTCTTTTCCTTCTGCCAAACTATTCCTTTTAAATCTTTTTTCTTAAACATTTCAGATTCTGACTTTTCCTAATTATATTCTGTATTCTCCCCACTCGAAGGTTTTTGCAGAGCTTTATATTTTGCATGATAACATTCTGTTGTTTACCATGGTTGATTTCATTTGGTGCTTTTAGCTAAGTAAAATTTGGCAGAAGACAATCAGGAATGAGAGGCTGCTTTCCAACAGCAGTGGCAGGAGAAGAGCTTTGCAAAGGCTCATCAGACACATCTGCTTGCTTATTCAAAAGCTGAAACCCAGGCACCCTGGAAGTATTTGAAAAGCTGCTCATGTCTCTAAAGATTCTGCCATAGAAAATTTGCCAATTCCTTGCCTCTAATGTGTGCAGCCTCAGAAAGAGAGAAGGATTTTAACACAGGCATAATTTCCTATACCCTGAGGACTCTTTTGCTTTCAGAGACCTAGATTTACATTCAAATCTTATTTTCTAATTGCCCAGGTTCTTGTGGGAATTCAGGCAGTGTATCTGCAGTTTAAGGGCACACAGTAGCAGCTGGTACACTGGTGCCAGACAGTGATACTGATTTTTCAATACTTAATTTTCTTTATGCTCCTTGTACTGATAACATCTGGGTTTGCTACATCAAAATCAGTGTAGAGTGCCCCAAGACTCTTGTGCTGTACATCCTCCTACCTCCATCTGCTTTGATGCAAGTGATTTTTCCAGTGGTGATTCAAGGTGTCTGGAAGTATTCCAGAAGTAATCCATGATAGATAAATCTTCTGTGCTTGCATTTCTCTGCCCATTGTATGCAAGTGCCTTTTGTGCACACTCAGCATTGCTGTAGTGACAGAAAGGTCCTTGGAGCACCCCTGACAAGTCAGTCTTGATCAAGTTTGTCTAATTATAGGAAGCTGCCTGTGGCACGCACATTCAGTTTGGAAAAGGACATTGCAAGGTAGATCTTACAAACAGTGAGCAATGTCAAGAGGGTGCATTTACTTGTATTTCTCACAGGACAAGATATACAGTGAGGAGATCAAGCAATATTTAAACAGAATGCAAAAAAAAAATCACAGAAGAACAGTTCATCAAGATCTACTGAAATCTGATAGGGCTGCAAAGCCTTGGCACAGGATGTTCCTGAATTGCTGGATGATGGGATTTGGAGGGTGTGCTAGGGAAGGCACAACTAGTGTTTTATTTCTTGTGTTATTTCTGTAAGCATCTGCTGCTGGACACTGTTGGGTAGGGGAAGAGACAGGCTTCAAATCTGATCTTCATCAGTTTGGCTGACATTTTTACAAAATGATGGGCAAACACTGACTAGTTCTGTGGGGTCAGCACAGAGGAGGGTGGGCTGGCCATGTACCTTCAAATAATAACATACACTAGGACACAGCACCACCACAGCTTTGCGTGTGCCTAATTGTTTCTAATGGTTCAGTTTTCCATTTCTACATTGTTCTTATCTGCTGCCTCTTGGATAAGAGGACTCCTATGTCAATATCCTGTTTGTGCTGGTGAGAGACCAGCCTTGTGCACAGCCTGAACAAAGTTTTCATCACCAATCAATTCACAGGATGACAGAGCAGTTGAGGCTGGAAGGAATATCTCCAAGGATAGAAACTTCACAGCTTCTTGGGGCAACTAGTTCCAGCTTCACAAAAAAACAAGTTCTCTTATGTCTAAGAGGAACTTAATGTATTTCAATGTCACTAGATACCACTGAGAAGAGGCTGGCTCCACCTTCTAAACCTTCTCTGACCAGGGATCCATACACACCAGTAATATCTTCATGAAGCCTCCTTCAGGCTGAACAATTCCATCTCTCCTGGTCTCCTCCTGTTGCAAATGCTCCAATTCCTTCACCGTCTCTGCAGGGCTCACTGGACTGTCCAGTATGTCAAAGCCTCTCCAGAACTGGACTCTGCACTCCACCAGTGCTGAGAGCAGGGAAGGTTCATCTCCCCATGCTGGTGGCAACGCTCTTCCTAAAGCAGCCCAGCAGGCTGGCAGCCTTCTATGCCACAAGAGTGTATTGGTGGCCCATGTTCTTCTCCTCATGACATCCTGCTTCCAACCACAGTGTGTGACCACACTGCTGGCTTGTCCAGGCCACAGGCTGAAATGCCTGCTGAGCCAGTGGCATGAAGCCATGCATACTGTGGCACTGTGACAGTGGCACCGAGTGTGCTCTGCACCAAAGGGTTTTGATGGTGCTGCCCAGCCATCCCAGCTGAAAATAGATCTGGCTGCCCTGGCAGCTGCATCCTGGGGACTTTTGCTCCTGACTCAAATGATGGCAGGGAGATGCCTGCCTTGCAGCTAGGGGCTTCCCAGGAGGGTGGGTGTGGGGATTGCTGGGATTCCTGCTTCTTCCCTGCTCTCCAGGATGCCTTTTGGGTGATTGGATCACAACGCTGGGCTCTGGACATGGCCCTGGCTGACCTCATTTTACACCACACTTTGTCTTTCTGTCCAGCAGACCCTGCCCTGAGAAAACTGTCCAGTGAAGGGGAGAAACTGTCTGCCTGATGCTGGATGCTTGAAATGGAAAACTGCTTCTAATTCAGGGAGATTTGTGTACAAAACTGAGGACATTTTCCATTACCTCAACGTATTAGAATAGTTCTGCAAGCGTATCTCAAACCTGGTAAAAATGTAAACCTTAAGGAAACATTGGACGGGATTTTTACTAACATCTGTCTCTGAATTCAGACACCAGTTTAAGATCAGACAGTTCAGTTTAAGCTCAGACAGATCTGTTTCAGCAGTTTATGATGCACAGGTTGTCCCTAGGCTTGCTAGGAACATGACCATAAAGATCAGTATCAAAGTTTTAGCAATAGGCCATGGATAAGCTCCACTTCCCTTTGCAGGTGACAGTTGGAGTGTTGATTTGCTGAAGGACACAGTGCTGTTGCTAACCCTTGGCACGGAGGGTGGAAGCCTGAGATGTTTGTCCGTGCAATGAGCTGACTTCCCTTCTTCACCAGAGACCTGAGCTCAGGCTTCTCCCACAGCACGGCTGCTGCTCTGGGCTCGAGAGAATTTGCACACAAGCTCTGGATACTAAAGCAAATGTTGAGCTGCCTGCACATGGATTCCCCAAGGCTAAAAGTATATCCTAGCAGCGACATTTCTCCTTGGTACTATTTCCTAATACTGTTTCCTAATAGTTATTTATTACTGTCAGCTGCTGGCTCCTTCCTCTCTCCACTCATACAATCAAAAAATTCTACACTGTGACTTAGCTTTGAATGTTTGTCCTGGAGACCAAAGGCAAGGAAATCAATTCTCTGTCCCTTCCCATCTTTAATCCCTATGCAGATTTCAGCAGAATCAGCTGAAATGCTGAAAAGGTGTAAAATTACAGCGAGTCCTCCTTCTCCTGGGGCTAAGCCCATGTGATTCAGAAAAGCTCCTGAATGCCTGCATAGACAAATCCTAAAAAAATACTTCCCTCTGAAACATAATCCTCCCGCTCATCTCCCGCCCCTCCCTGCCCGCTCACCCTTGCCTCCCTATCGCTCACTGCCAGGCAATTATCTGCTTCGTTTGCTGCCTCCTGGCCGGAGCCAAAGTTCAGGATCTGGCACTCGATGGCAGGAGATCACTCGGCGGAGGGAACTGGCTGTTCTCGCAGCCCCACCACCCATTTCCCATCGGAGCAGGCGTGCTCATCTGCGAGGCACGGCCAGAAGCCACCGCAGAGATTCTGCTGGCCAGGAGCCTGAGGCTGCGCTGGGCAGGAGGACCACCTTCCTCCTCTTGCTCTGCCAGCATCCCAGGATGCTGCCGAGATGGGGAATGGATGTGGGCATAGCCCAGGGAACTCCTCCCGATGTCTGTCCTTGCTCCATGCAGCAAAACTCCACCGAACAGCGAAGTTCAGGTTCCCCGGGCTGGGGAGGGACCTGTGGGCACTTCTGTGCCTGCAGGGATAATGGATGAGGCACGGTGACACGGCCCTGGTGTGAAATGTCTGTCTCTCCCAACATGAGCAATTCCTTGAGATGTGGATGAATCTCTTTGGTGCTGATGACAAATTGTTGGGGGTTTTCCCATTTCCTTCCCTATGGGTCCAGCTCAGAGGATGAAGCATCCACACAGCGTTTGCCCCAAAAGCACGGGCTGTTCTTGGCATTTCTCTCATTAAGGCTCACAAAATGCAGCTTGCAGCTGTCCTGCTCTCCAGTGTGGGCATGTCCAGAGATGCCAGAGCTGCCTGCTGCTTTGGGAGAGCAGACCTTCCCAGAAATGCAGCCCTACCCCAGGACAGGTCTGTGCTGACCTCTCCTCTCTCCCCCTGCTCCATTCCATGCTCCTCCGGGCACAGGGGTGAGTGAGAATGTCTGTAGAGCCCTGTTCCAAAGTGAACTGGGCTGTGAAACACAGCTCCTCTGCTTCATCTCCTCAGCAAACAGAATTTAATACAGCTAATGGTGCTCTTTCTGGAAAAGATAAAAGCAGGCTGTGTCATTAAGAATGGGATTTAGGCCTCAGACCGAAGGTTTGTCATCCCAAGCTCTGCCTGCAGTGAGAAGAGCAGGGGGCATAAAGCACCCAGCTGTTCCTCCCCAGGGAGCTGCCATCAGCTCTGCCATCCACAGCCACCAGCTGGGATTTACTGGGCTGGAGCCTGGATCTACACCCTGAGCGCTAGGCTTGTTTTAAATACAATTACCTTCCAGACACTTTTCTGGGTTTGGCCTCTGCAGTACCTGATGGCAGTGAGGCACTATTTAATTTTGTGCTGCTTTGTTTCAGGTTGGCTGAATGGTTTCACTGACGTTGCTTCAATCTTGTCTCATGAGAAAGAATAACAAATCGTTCCCCTTTGTCTTTCCTGCAATAGTTTTTAACGTTCTGGGCTTTTCTCCTTTGGGTTCTTTTCCAAGTTAATGTCTTATTTAGCCTATTCTTATATAATGCCTTTCCCTCTATTTTGTATTTATTCTACATACAATATTTAAATAAAAATGTAATAGTTTCTATCAGCCATATTGATATTGTCTATTCTATTCTCTATTAGTTTCCTCTCGCACTGGCACATCTGGTTAACGAAATGGGTATTGATTTCTAAATATGCTTAAAAGTCTCCTTATTGAGTAGCTGACTGATAATCTGTCTTCTATAGGTTCCTCTCTAATTAAATTTGACTGATCTGGAATAATCCTCCAACTTTTACTATATTCACAGAGCATTCTTTGCTGAAGGTGGTGTACACGTTGGGAAAGGATGAGGGGTTTAATTTAATCCATATTGCTTAGCAACATTTACACCATCAATAAACAAGCACTGTTTTTCTGAAAAAAAGACTGCCCAGTTTTCCTCCACCCTGAATGCTGCTGGCAATGGCAAAACTGACAGTGTCCAGCCTGCTGCATTGAGGGTGTTTCCTTCTTGCTTTGTTTCCTTCTTGACATATTTTTTGGGGAAAAAGGCTCATTTTCATGTGTAAGCTTGTTGCACACAGGATGCCAACTCAAACGCCCCTCAAAATTTAAAATTTAGAATTTATTTACTATTTAATCTTTTACTTATTCTTGATTACTCTTATTTTTTTCCTCAAAAAAAAATTAGGACCTTTTTTCCCTAAATATTGCTTAAGCAATTTGTCTTCTTAAAAATAAATAAATAAGTAGGTTTCCATTTACTGAAAGCATGGAGCAGTCATCCTTAATTTCTCTAACTTCTTCTAGTGACTGCAGTATTCATTTTCAAAAGAATGTTCCTTGAGACTTCATCTGGCAAACAAATACTGCTTCTAAGGTTTGGTCATGATTTTCCTACTGTTCCAGCAGCTCTTGCCTAATCAGTTTGAATATGAATTTAGAGATGAATGAGAAATCTGTTATTCTATATATGTCAGAGGTAAAGTATAATCTCATTTCCCTGAGGGCACTTCGTCTCAGCAGTCTGGGAGCCTGAATTGCTGATACAGTGAGTGCCTGCTGCCTCCTCTATTTTTTCCTTCTTTATTGGGTCTTTTCCTGTAAAAATATACACTGCTCAGAATTCCAAAAAGAATTTGACCTTTCCCAAAGTACTGGCCTAGTTTAAAGTGTATTTTAAACATTTACTTTTGACTGTGAGCAAAATCTGAATCCTGTGATAGGGATAACTGGGCAAGCAACTGTGTCCTTTAACATGAGATACCATCACTTCCTATTCTTACACACAGCTTCAGTCTGAAGGCCACTAGTACCGAGTAAGTCTTTCCTTTGCTCAAGCTGCAGAAAACAGCAGCTGGAGCAGACCTTCCATGTCTGGCACTTGATCAAATACTTTCCTGAAGTAGGGTAACAGTTTTTCAGCTTTGTAATTTTTGCCTTTGTTGTTTATTTCTCTGATCTTCAAATATCTCAGTTTAAATGTAACTAATCATTATTTGGATTTTTTTTTAAAGATTCAGATGTGCTGCTTTGGATAGAGACAACTCCTGTGAGGGAAGGGGCTGCCCCATCCCTGTGGTGGGGTCCAAGGAGGTCTGAGCAGATAAAGAGGACTGTGACAAAGTGACAAAGGCAGGATGCTGAGCAGCAGAGCCTGGACCAGCTGCCTGTGCATCCCTGCTGTGCTGGGCTGTGGGCCCCTGCCCCCAGCCAGACCCCAACCATGGCCATGCTCTCTGCTTGTGCTTGGCTGCAGCAGGACACTCTCCCATTGTGGGCACCAGCCCCTACTTCCATTTCATTTTATCCTTTCCATTTTATTTAACTCATCTTTCCTGGACTCATCATGTCTGTATTTCTCCACTATGGAATAGCCTCTTCTCAGTTAAACCAACTTTCTGGCAGCTTTCCTTCTAAGCACCAGCACTGCCACTGTGAAACCTTCAGATTCACTAACTCCCAAGAAATCCTCCCATACAATCTTTTGTTTATTCCCCACATAGTCAAATCTCATGTTTTAGTTGCACTTTTGCAGCTGCAAGAACATTTTCTATTGTTTTGTCCTTTTCTCCCCTTCACTTTACATGCCCATTGAATCCCTCATTTGCCATGGCTTTTTTCAGCAGCTTCTCCCTCTGGACTAGTCTTTGTGCCTGAGACTTGAATTTTGATCCCAAGCAACAGGAAAATATTTCCCCCTTGTTTAAAGCTTCTCTGTAGGTAAAAAGAGTTTTGCAAATTGAAACAAGATTTAAATCAGCATTTTTTCTGTAGCAGATTTCTCCCTTTTGAGCACTGCTTTGATTTCCACAATATTTCTTCTAAAGTTCAGCAGCAAAGTCTTGTGAGAATAGCAGCTTATTGCTTCTGTGATAAACTCTTATCGTTTTTATAATTTAATAACCCTGCCACTAAGTGTAAAACTTCTGTCAGTCCCTGTGCTTGTTACATAGCCTGAGAAGCAGCAATAACACTTGCCCTGTCAGTTCTTAGGAAAGCTCAGAATAAACAACTCTGCAATTAAAGAGTTTATGTATTAGAGCCTCCTCCCTCCTTCCTCATTTCAGGCAACTTCATCAATCAACAGGTTTCTCACTGATGATTTTTCTGTAGCTCCCTGGCAGGGTTCAAGCTTGGGATGTTTCTCTTCGGTGTGGTTGAACACCATCCCTCCCCATCAGGATCCTGGACCTGCAGCCTGCCCAAAGCCTCAGCCTGGGGTCGGGTGGGTGGACTCATCCTTCTCTGCCCCTTCCAGTCATTTCTTGTCTTTGCTGATATGGTTTCATTTCAGCCCAAGGCCAAACAAAATTGCAACACCCTTTGCAATGAGACATTTCCAATTTTCAGGATTCTCTGGCAAATCTTTCGTAACCCCGTGCTGGGCTTTAAAGTGTTTGGTAGGTTTTGAGCACAAATGAAGTGAGTTTACCCTGAGATAGAAAGCTAAGCAGACAATAAACAGCTAAAACAGCGAAATAGGAAAAAAATGTATTTCTGAGTCAAGACCCCTTTTGATGCTGCATCCTGAAATCTAATAACAGCCTAAAGGTGTTTTCAGATAAAGAGAAATCAGGCAGCTACTGAGGGGGACAGTGAAGCAAGCTGGGCTGTCAAAGGTGCAAAGAAAACCAAGAGCAAACACTGTGCTTCCAGCTTTGATCAGATTTTGGTACTTGCAATGCTCTTTCTAATGGCTGTTCCTTCATACAGGAAACTGCTCAGAGGAAAAACATTGTCAAATGGAAACTGTGGAATGATGGGGGCAGAATCACTCCTGATATGCTCTAGGCTGCACTTTGCTGTCAGAAAAAGCTCCATTTTCTTTATCTCAAAGGGTTGAAATACTCTGAGGCAGGGAGGAGATTGAGGGAGACAGGCCTTAATTATACTCTTCTTTCTTGTATGATTAAATATGAACAAAAGAACTACTGCACTGCTTATCCCCTGCACTAAGATCCTACTGCAAATGCAGAGACAGAACCAAACTTTGCCAGCAATCTTCTAATTTCATCAACAAACTTGTGCTCTGCATGTCAAAGTCTGCTCAGGCTGACAAGAGAAATAAACTCTACAAAATCCAAAGAAGGGCCTGACAGAGCTAAGCCAGACAGGGGGCTTGATTAATAATTAAAAATAATGCTTCAAACACTAAATGGTCTTTCATGCTCCTCTGAGCCTTAGTATAAATCTAGACTGAATCTCTTCCAACAGGTTTGCCTTAGCTGTGACTCAGAAAAAACAATCCCCTTTAAAGAGGTGTGAACTGAGAGAGGAAACAGGTTTTTTCTCTGTGTGTTGCCTACAGCTTCTTGCAAACTGCAGGTTAACCTCAAGGACCTGACATTGCTTATGTGTGTTTGAAAGGGAACCCCCCCACACAACTGCAGATAATGTGGAACATCAGTGTGGGGACCGAGAGGCTTTGAGGTGACATCAGAACCTGAAGTGCATGGGTTTGGGGTGCACTCCTGGCTGTCATTTTTCACTTTCTCAGTGTGCTGAAGCAGAAAAGGCCTTTGTCAAGGCAGTTTGATTTAAGTGAAACACGGCAGATGAATCCCCTCAACAGCAGGGAGCATGTGGTACCATCTGGTCTTGGTGCCCCAAACCCTCTTTGCAGATGTTTCTGGAGAGCTCTGCCCAGCTGTGGTGGGGAGGTGTGAGAAAAACACTGACACATCTGTTTGATATGGTGTCAAAATACTGTCAGAATTCTGGGGACAATGCTGTCAGAACGAATGCTGACAAACCTGATTGAAGATTGGTTGTAAAGGATGTTGATGGAGAAGATAAGAAATGTGTTTGATGCAGGAGAGGAGAAGAAAGACTGAGAATTTCATAGAAAAGTAGAGTGGTGGAAATGATGACCTGGGAAAGTGGCAGAATTTATTTTGGACAAGAGTGAAACAAGAACCCAGAAAAAGAGCTGGTGTGGTAGAGCCACAGAAAACAGGAGGGACTGGATATATGATTTTGCTGAGAAAGGGTAAGGAAAGGTTGGATCTTTCCTAGATGTGAAAGGAAAATGTGACTCCCAAGGCTACTGATGCAATTACCAAAGTCATTGAGAAAAAGCCAACAAAGGGTCAGGGGAAGCAGCATCCTTTCAAGGCTAAATGATGCAAAACCGCACATTCTGAGAAACATTTCCCACAGTTCAGGAATCCTCTGTAAACACAATTAGCCATTGCTCTGATTGTGAGAAGAAAGAGAGCCAATGTTGCGTGGAAAATGCACCAGAATGGCTCACAGAGAGTAAGGTTAATGGCAGGAATACAAGGATAGAGCAAGTAGCAGGGTGTAGCTGCAAGTACAGACAATATCTACTTAAAGACAGGTATGTTAATGCCATTGAGATACAGTTCTGCAGCACATGGTAATATTTCCAGAGGCAAAAAGTAACACCAGACTCCCTGGAGCAGGCTCTGCTCTTCTGCAATAATTAGTGTAAGGTTTAAAAAAAAAAAGCAAAGCACTGCTAGATCACAAAATCAGGACAATAGAGGCTTGTGTTCCAGAGATGGTGTTTATTCAAGGGCTAATTACAGTAGGCAAGAGGCTTCTTAATGCAACAGTGTAAAGAGAGAAGAGATTCCTATAGGAACAGGCAAATTAAAAGGAATTTACCTGTCTTGTGCAAATTTGTCTGTCCTTTATCATCTTCCTGCTTCTCAAATTGCTCTCCAAGTGCTGTGGATAACTGATGTCCATAACTGGTGTCCATGCATTGAGCTTCTTACTGCCAGTTACACAGAGGGCTCCAGAAATCCACAGAAGGTTTGGGGCAGATATCCAAAACCACTCTTGTGACAAAGGGGCTGGGGGCTTTTGACATCCTGTCACTGCCTGGGGCTGGTCGCTGGAGTGCCTGCAGGCACACAAGAGGGAGGCTCTGTGCTCACAGCATTAACACAGACATTTGTCTATGTAAATTGATCTTTAACCTGCTGCCTTCGTGGTGCTGGGCACTGGATGTGACACAGTGAAAAGCAGAACTAGACTGCCCTAAAATCGATGTACAAGTTCACCTCCCTCCACAGATGGACTGTGCAACAAGAGCCAATGACTTCTCATGTTGTGTTATGGTTGCAGGTCCTGATCATACGAACCAAGGACAGTGACCCCAGCACTCGCTCCCTTCAGCAAAACCCCTCCCACCGACACTGGCTTTCCTGCCATCCATCTCATTTTAACACATTAGATGGCAATGGGAAGCTCCTTTTGGCTGTAGTCTCCTCTCGGCAACTGAAGGACCACACACCCCCGGGTCACCTCTCCTGGCCCAGCCCCTGCCACGAGTGCAGGGTCCTACATGTGCCAGCCCATGAGCTCTGGGCTCCCAGAGGCCAGAGCTGTCCTGCTTGCCGGGGGGCAGCTGCTCCGAGTCCATTTGATCCACCGGCATTGCCCGCCCGATGTCGCCGAGGCAACACGATCCCCAGGGAAGTGGGATGTGTTGCCACGGCAACACGATGCTCTTGGCTCCTGCCTCCTTCCATTGACGCCACGGAGGGAAAATCTGGGGCTGCTGGAAGCACTGAGTCCTATCGGGGATGAAAAGTTGGGGTGGCCAAAGGATCACGGCAAAAACAGACATAAACACCGATTTGTAACCCTAATTATAAGCAATTGCAATTAAAGGCTCCTGCTGCTGTTGCAGCAGCTTTGCCAGTGCCTGCATTAATGCACTGCTCTGAATGAAATAATTTATGTTACATTCCTTTATTACTCATGATCACATGTTTTGCTTTATAGTTAAATCATGAATAATCTAAGCAGGATACATCTTAATGATGCTGTCATTCTTATTCTGGATGTATTGATTCAGCAGGTTCTTTCAACACAGACTCTCTGACAGTTAATGTAATGAGCATTTTTAAATAACAGAACACTGAAAGGAGAAAGAAGGAAAATGTCTGACTGTCCATAGAAACTGATGACTGCTCCTTTTCGGGAAATGGTGGAAAATACTGATTCATTCTTCTCTGACCTTCAGAGGAGAAGTTCAAGGCTGTTCTAGCTCTTTTTCAGCATGTTTCCTGCTGTTCCAAGGCAAAGATCTATTATTTTCACACTAGTAACTTCCACCAGCCAGCAAGGACAGGACCCTGCTATGTCAGGTATCACCAATTCAAGAGAGAGCTCACCTCGGGCTTATGAGATATTAAGGAAAGGCTGGAAAGGGATGAATCATAAAACATTGCCAAGAAATGATGGAGTCCATGAGCTCCCTGGATACACAGAGCCCATCATGGACAGAAGCTGTGTCTGGTGTGCATCCTTGAACCAGTTGTCTTTTCCTGAAGCTGCAACACAAATATTAGGACAACATATCGTGTTAAGCTTACATAACATAATTTGTTTGGAATAACTGCCTTTGTGAGCAGATTACAAAGGAAATGATCCAAGTATGAATGTACAGGGTGTATTCAGAGTAGGGAAGGACTTCACATCAGTCTACGACCAAACATGGTGTGGCTGTGACCCTGGCACAGCCCCTGAGTGCACACCCCAACAGAAGCACTTCAGGCTGATCAAAGAAGCAGGAGGAAGTACTTCAGAGGAAGAGCTGTTCACAGAGCAAAGCGTACAGTAATGACATGATTAATTGCTCACTGCCATTGTTCAAGATTTCGCAGAAGCAAAACAAAAAATCCTTTTGGAAAAACTTGGGATTTCTACAGTATAAATAAATAAATACGAAAATAACTCTCACCATTTGAAGAAAAAAGATGCTTCTTTATTAAGTATCTTTCAGTAATAAAATGGAGTGTAAAAAAGAGATCTCTATCGTTGAAAAGACTCTTATTTAATTAAATATAATTAGTATAATGCCTGACCACAAAGTACAATACTTCATAAGATCTGTATTGAATATGCATTGGTTCACAGTTGCTTGTATGCTCTGAGGAAAGAGATACAGATTTAAAATATTTTACACGTATTTACATAAAAAATTAAAAAGGGATAATATTTTTGCACTGCAAAGCACTGAAAAGGGTTCCTGGAGCCATTCAGAACATAGACATACATGGATGCCACTGTTAGGAGTAGGGAGATTGCTGTGTTTGCACCATCAGTCTCACCTACTGGCTGACCAGGTATGATCAATAAGAGCTCTTAATAACTACACAAGGAAAAAATCTTTAAAAATTTATAGATAAATATTACCAGCATGGCTGTGAGGAATCTAAAGATCTTCCTGTACGGACACTAGATGTCAATGGAGAGACACTTCAAAGCAACTGCAACAAAAGGCAGTGCTGCTGCATTCTCTAAATCCAGATTCTTCATTTCCTCTTTTTTTTAAGGCAACTCTTCTGGGCTGATAGCCTTGGGAATTAAAATCAAAAACCCCCTCAGGAGCAGCACTTTACCTGGAACATCCATTAAATTAATTTCCTATGCAGATGTGATTTAAGTCATGGTTGAAGGCAGCAAGCATTTTTCAGTCTACAAACCAATAATTTTTTTATGAGACTGACAGAGAGGGATCAGGACATGGTGAGGTGGCCTTATAATCCTTTGCCTTGGATGATAAGACTACCTGTTTCCTTCAATGAAGACATCCAAGCTGCAGTCAAACATCAAATACTTCCATAAAACTTAAGAACCTAAACTGAATTGGAAAACCAGCCTAGAAGTGAGAAGTTTCATATCTCCGTTATCCTCCCTTGAGATACAGAATCCTCTACCAACATTTTCACAATGTACACCAAAGCACAGGATATGAAGAATGACAGTAAAATAGAATAGGAACTGCTTACTGATTTTCTCTGAAAACTGGTTAACTGATCTTCATGCTGTGCTATGAGTTTAATTAAAACAAGTGCTAGCAGCTGCAATGAAGCCAATAAAAAGATTTTCAGAGGGAAATATAAAAATTTGGGGATTTGGTGGATAAAGCTCATTTTTACTGTTGCAATTTACATTTAATACTGCATTTAATTTCAGCACTTGGAATTACTCAACACATCATGGTGACCTGTAAAATGAGCCCTTCAGCAGTACTGCCCAATGTTTGTGTACAGCACCTCTGTGCCCAGGACGGATCTGTGAACACCAAAGGGCAGGACACAAACACTGGCAATAGTGAAATGTGTGAATGGCTTCTGGTGGACACCAAAAAACATGGCAATTCTTATTTGACAAGCATCTAGTGATACACGACAAACTAGCAAATGCCAAGTATGAGAAATGGTTAATAAAATTCAATCTACAAAAGTGACAACAGAAGATTTAAAAACAGGATCTGTAGCAATAGTGACAGAGCCGCACATGTCTGGGTAGTGGCAGGTTAGGCCCCAGTAGAGAAATGTTCATAACCTGAACTGTGTCAGGTGGAAATGTGAGAAGATGGGGAGGGGACAAGTTTGTACATACAGCAAAAGACAATTCCAGATCTGCAAGCAAAGGCTCAAGGAAGAAATAAATTTCAGAGCTCTTTGTATGACAAACCTCTCAACATCAACAAACTTGTGTTTGAACAGGTTCTGCTGGAAAACACAGACAGCAATTCATAGTTTGGATTCAGATTAGTCTTTGAACAACTCACAAACAAAACAATCTGAAAACCTTCTACCTTTGTTTAGCAGCAATATCTGTGTACTCTAAGGCCAACATGGCCCTCCAGCAGCATCAGGGCTACCCAGTGAGTGACTGGCTACCATGGGACACACACAAAGGTCTGTTCCCACCAGTTCCCTCTGCCCAGAATTCATACCAACCTCTGTGGGGAAGGTCTTAATGTAACATTTTCAGTGCTGGGGCCAGAAACTAAAGTACAACCAAAATGGGTACAGCTTCCACTCTGTATGCAAGAGAACCAGGTGCTCAGCTAAGTCCTTATTTGAATATCCCCTGTTTACACAGCAGTACTGTTGCTTAGGGCTCCTCTGACGTGGGAACCATAAACTCTACATCTGCTATATAGTGTTGCTCAGGGTAGTTTAAACAACATGGTCATCCCACACATCTAATGTCACAGATACTACTTTTATCTAGATTCAAACGTGCCATCTTACATCAGAAGTATGACATGATAGTCAGAGGTATTTCTTTTTACATCTAGGTAACACCTAGGTCAAATGACTTACAAAATCAGGTATTTTAAGGTTGGTGTTTTCTACTGCCTGAAAATTTGTAATTGTTACCAACAGAATCAATGCTTTCTGTGTTCATAAACTAAATCATGCCAATGAAAATCTGCACATTTATGCAGATGTTTCTCCCAACTTGATACTTGGACATTTATCAACAAAAGTGACAAGGCACCTTTCTAAGAATTATCCAAAATATTTTTGATGGACTAAAGGTAGTGTCAAGCTAACAAATTTCAGCTGACGCAAATATTCATATGTATTTATTTAAAAAAAAAGTTTATTTTTTTCTCCTGTCTTTGTGCTATTGATAGCCCCATAAGATTTGTTGAAGCTCTTCACTCTAAAGACTAACAAAAATACATACTAAATCTTGCTTACTGCCACAAGCAAACCAACTGGTTTGCACCAAAGTTTGGTTTCTGAGGTTTAGCACTTTCCTGAGAAGGAACCAAAGAAAGGCAGGAGAAGCAGTTTCATCTTGCACATGGTGTTCAAGGATTCCTACATCCTGGTTGTTAAGCCCAAGATCACTTGTTTGTTACTATTACTCCTGGTAAAATGCAAAGTCAGAAGGCTTGTGTACATTATGCACAAAGTTATACGATGTTGATGCACATTTGCAGCAACAGGAGCAAGCAGTAGGTAGAAAAATATTAGAATGTTAAACATAGAAAACTTAAAATGTGAAACTCAGCATGTTTTTTGCAATGAGGGTGGTCAGCCATGGGAGAAACAGAGCAAGGGAGGTGGGATTTTTTTCATCTCTTTTTATCTTAAAAAGAAGACTGGATATATTCAGTTCATAATGATGTGGCAGCCAAAAAATCTAAGGAGAAGTGTTAGAGAACAAAACAGACAGAATCACTTTTCTGCTGTGTAAAACCAGGGTGAGCCCACATTTTAGGATGTGGAGGCCAGAACTGCACACAGCGCTCATGAAAGGCACAGAGAAGCTGAGCAGCCGCAGAAAGGAGCATTTAATGTCACCCTGGGGAAGCAGCTTCTTTTGGAGGAGAGACTGGTAGACTGTGAGACCTCAATTTTGAGAGGGCTGGGGAAAGATCGAGGTTTACAAAATCACAAAGTAGCAAATAAAACACAGACAGAAACATAATTTGCCAAATCCTGCAATTCCAGGAGTAGGAGACATTTGGAAAATCTGGTGAGAGTGCTCCAGATCTTAGAAAAAAAAGTGCTGCTTTATCTAACAGGTATTTAACTTCTGGACCTTGCTGCTTTGACAAACCTTGGTCACTGGCTTCAGCACCAGGGGGATGTGGAAAACATGAGGCTGTGTTCATTAATAACTGTCATCAGAATATTTAGTGTTTTCTTGCATGATCCTTGTACGGAATTTGAAGGCAAGCATAATTAATCCAAGATGTACATATGTTTATATAGTGTCTGAGCTCCGGCTGGTGCTGACAGGTTTATGAGAAGTGAATTATTACTCATTATAAAAGGATGTATTTTGCTTTTTAAGGAGCCAGTCAGAAAGTTTAATCTGATTATTTTTCCTCAGTGCAAGACTACACAGACTATTTTGCTTTTTCTGCTGGCAACTTTGCTGCTCCTTCCTCAGCAAGACAAGCACTGAAGCTCCACAAGACTTTCACTAATGACACAACAAAGTCACGGAGATCTGGGTAGAACAGGCAGAGTAAAGAGAAGAGACTTCACCATTTGGGAGCACAGACATGTGGTATATATGGGAATAGCTTTCAGCACTAAGAAATTATTAGGAGAACTATATACAGAAATATACATATATTTTGATAGGAGTACCATGGCGACCAGCTTCATCTGCTACACAAGTCTTATCTAACTCCATACTGGATGCTGAACATGCCACGAAGCCAGAGGAAAGAAATTGCATTGGTCATGCTGCCTGAATTAAAAATGTTATTATAAAGGGGATTAAATTAAGGCTGCAAGTGCATTTTCTAATTTATTTTCTACCATTCTTTTAATGTGAACGCTTATTATAGTAATAATTTTTAAAGTTATGCAAATTCAGGGAGAAAGAAAGCATATGATGAGCTCTGTGTATGCACAGCAGGCACTGTAACAATTAACTTGATCGCTGACAAGCTTCTTGCATATTTTTGCCTTCAATTCTGATGTTCACTGAAAAAAAAAAAGGTATATAAAGAAAGAGGTTAAACTGTGGTGTAAATCAACTTGAAAATGCACTTCGTGCGACCTTGGATGCTTTTGATTTTGTCCGTTGACCTTCAGGAAGAGAATAAACAGAGCTCTGCTCTTTACTTTCCCCTGAAGCTGATTAGTTGTGTGTGGACATATAAATATCAGAAGGCCAATACAATGTAGCCTTTCAGAGACTTACCAATATTTACTGCTAACACATTTTTTTCAAATAAATAACCAGATTTATATTCACAGACACAAATGACACAAAACTATCAACAGGCATTAAAAGCTAATACAAGAGCTGGCTAATGCCAAAAGCAGGCAGTTGTGCAAAAAAGTGGGAAAGAAAAAGAAGTGTATTCCCTTGGAATTAGAATTTCTCTTTCTTCCTTTGAACCTTCTTGACAGTGCTTTTTACTAGTATTTTTTTTTACCATTTCTACAGAATTTTAAAAATTTCATTTTTACTTCTTTACCACCAGCAATATCTTCAGCACCCAACCAGGAAAGGGAAGAACTCATCAGAAATCTTAATTTTGTGGGGGGACTAACCATAGTTTTCTCACTGATCAGAATCTTTGTACCAGTTCTGTCAGTAGCTAAAGTACATATATTGAGCAGTGAAATGTGCTCTTGTAATGTTTGAGATCATCAGACAGATAATAATAGCAGGAAAGGTAAATGAAAATTGCCTTTTGAAAAAGGCGATAGAGCAACTGTTGTTCCTGCTGTAGAAAAGAATAGAAATTAAGAGAAATAGCTTCATACAAAACCTTTAGATAAACTGATGAGATGCGGCAAACCTACCTTTTGTGCTTTTTAAAAAATGTTTTCACTTGGTATGGATACACAATGTAATCTTACTGTGCATGGAAATATAGGAGCTGTATTACAAAGAATACCTTTACGTGCCATGAGATCTGCAACTGGCCTCCCTGCCTGAGAACAGTCAGTGAAAACACTGGATGTGGTGTTGTGGGACCTGCCGCCGTGCCCTCCGTGCAGCAGTGATGAACAGGCTGCCTTTATCTGGGAGTGCACTGGGAACCACCTGCACAAGCGAGGGGACTCTTTGGCACATGAGCAAACAAAACCAAAACACACAGCATGATGCCTCAGCCAATTCTAGGCTTCTAAGCGAAATTTTATATTTTGAGTACGAGTTGGTTTCTGCTCTTTTATTGTTGGAACAAAAGAAGAATTAAATAAAAATATGTACACTGACAACACGCAGCGGCGTCACTAAGCCAACATCCGTATTCCCCCTGAGTCATGTTTGCACAGGCCTATTTTCTCCCAAGATGAGCTTCCCAGCAATGTCAAACCTTAAGGGTTGATGGCTCCACTCCACCAGCCTCTGGGCATCTGCCAAACCTCCCTTGTACACACAGATAACAGGTTTTGTACAACAAACACAAGCAAAAATCTGAATAAAGCGCATTTAACAGCAAATGAATGGGTATCTCCAAAGCTCATGCATATTAGCAGTTATGTGGGTGACGAGGCACTGGCACAGGTTGTGCAGAGCTGTGGATGCCCCACGCCTGGAAGTTTTCAAGGCCAGGTTGGATGGACCTTGGAGCAACCTGGTCTAGTGGAAGGTGTTCTTGACCATGGCAGAGGGTTTGGAACTAGGTCACCTTTAGGGATCCTTCCAACCCAAACCATTCTATGATTCTGTGTTTATTTTTTTCTAAAATTCTTTCTTTAATGTTTTATGATTATCAGATCACTAATGCCACCCTTTCAGACTTTATTGTGGCTCTATACAGTGTTTATCAAAAGGTGTGAAGACCTGCACGCTACTTTTCTTGCACTGGCTAAAGTATTGCTCTTTAATGACATAATTCTGACAAGAACCCGGGGATCACAGGTTCTAAATCTAACACCAACCAAGAATTGGATGGAAACTCGATAGATCCGATGAAAAAAACTCATTCTCCTGCTCCTGGGGGAGCTCTGAAACACCCTCACACGCTCGGTGAGGAAGAACCTCTGTCCTTGGCACTGGTGAGGCCACACCTTGACTGCTGTGTCTGGTTCTGGGCTCCTCAATTCAGGAAGGGCACTGAGGGGCTGAGTCCAGAGAAGGGAATGGAGCTGAGGAAGGGTCTGGAACACAAATCTGATGAGAAGCTGGGGGTGTTTAGCCTGGAGAAAAGGAAACTCGGGGGGGATCTTACTGCTCTCTACACACACCTGAAAGGAGAGTGTAGCCAGGCGGGGATCGGCCTCTTCTCCCATGCAACCAACAGAAGGACAAGAGGACATGGGCTCAAGCTGTGCCAGGGGAGGTTCAGGCTGGACATTGGGTGGAATTCTTTCACAGAAACGGTGATTAGATAGTGGAGCAGGCTGCCCAGGAACGTGGTGGAGTCACCGTCCTTGGGCGTGTTCAAGGAAAGACTGGATGTGGCACTCAAGTGTCATGGTCTAAACACGACGGTGTTTGGTCAAAGCCTGTACTCAGTGATCTCAGAGGTCTTTTCCAACCTACTTGTTTGGTGATTCTGACAAGAAATGAGTGTACGGGGTCACTGATGTGAAATCAGAGAAAAAAACGCAGCAACCACGGCCGGGAGCCTGTCTGACCTCCACCCTCCCCACATCCCGCCGCCAGCTTTGGTCCAGAGTTTCCCACCACGGCTCACACCCGGCCCAACCCGCCGTGACCGGGGTTTAACGACTCCGGCGGGCGCAGAACGGCGGGCGCCCATCACCTTCCCGAAGAGCTGAACCACTTAGGCACGCAGCCAGGGAACCATTCCGTCTTCTGCCGAGCCTGCCCCGCTCCCCATGCCCACTGCCCGCTGCCGGCTTCCCTCTCCCCGCTCCCCGTGCCCGCTCCCCGTGCCCGCGCCCGCTCCCGCCCCNAATAGCTTCATACAAAACCTTTAGATAAACTGATGAGATGCGGCAAACCTACCTTTTGTGCTTTTTAAAAAATGTTTTCACTTGGTATGGATACACAATGTAATCTTACTGTGCATGGAAATATAGGAGCTGTATTACAAAGAATACCTTTACGTGCCATGAGATCTGCAACTGGCCTCCCTGCCTGAGAACAGTCAGTGAAAACACTGGATGTGGTGTTGTGGGACCTGCCGCCGTGCCCTCCGTGCAGCAGTGATGAACAGGCTGCCTTTATCTGGGAGTGCACTGGGAACCACCTGCACAAGCGAGGGGACTCTTTGGCACATGAGCAAACAAAACCAAAACACACAGCATGATGCCTCAGCCAATTCTAGGCTTCTAAGCGAAATTTTATATTTTGAGTACGAGTTGGTTTCTGCTCTTTTATTGTTGGAACAAAAGAAGAATTAAATAAAAATATGTACACTGACAACACGCAGCGGCGTCACTAAGCCAACATCCGTATTCCCCCTGAGTCATGTTTGCACAGGCCTATTTTCTCCCAAGATGAGCTTCCCAGCAATGTCAAACCTTAAGGGTTGATGGCTCCACTCCACCAGCCTCTGGGCATCTGCCAAACCTCCCTTGTACACACAGATAACAGGTTTTGTACAACAAACACAAGCAAAAATCTGAATAAAGCGCATTTAACAGCAAATGAATGGGTATCTCCAAAGCTCATGCATATTAGCAGTTATGTGGGTGACGAGGCACTGGCACAGGTTGTGCAGAGCTGTGGATGCCCCACGCCTGGAAGTTTTCAAGGCCAGGTTGGATGGACCTTGGAGCAACCTGGTCTAGTGGAAGGTGTTCTTGACCATGGCAGAGGGTTTGGAACTAGGTCACCTTTAGGGATCCTTCCAACCCAAACCATTCTATGATTCTGTGTTTATTTTTTTCTAAAATTCTTTCTTTAATGTTTTATGATTATCAGATCACTAATGCCACCCTTTCAGACTTTATTGTGGCTCTATACAGTGTTTATCAAAAGGTGTGAAGACCTGCACGCTACTTTTCTTGCACTGGCTAAAGTATTGCTCTTTAATGACATAATTCTGACAAGAACCCGGGGATCACAGGTTCTAAATCTAACACCAACCAAGAATTGGATGGAAACTCGATAGATCCGATGAAAAAAACTCATTCTCCTGCTCCTGGGGGAGCTCTGAAACACCCTCACACGCTCGGGGAGGAAGAACCTCTGTCCTTGGCACTGGTGAGGCCACACCTTGACTGCTGTGTCTGGTTCTGGGCTCCTCAATTCAGGAAGGGCACTGAGGGGCTGAGTCCAGAGAAGGGAATGGAGCTGAGGAAGGGTCTGGAACACAAATCTGATGAGAAGCTGGGGGTGTTTAGCCTGGAGAAAAGGAAACTCGGGGGGGATCTTACTGCTCTCTACACACACCTGAAAGGAGAGTGTAGCCAGGCGGGGATCGGCCTCTTCTCCCATGCAACCAACAGAAGGACAAGAGGACATGGGCTCAAGCTGTGCCAGGGGAGGTTCAGGCTGGACATTGGGTGGAATTCTTTCACAGAAACGGTGATTAGATAGTGGAGCAGGCTGCCCAGGAACGTGGTGGAGTCACCGTCCTTGGGCGTGTTCAAGGAAAGACTGGATGTGGCACTCAAGTGTCATGGTCTAAACACGACGGTGTTTGGTCAAAGCCTGTACTCAGTGATCTCAGAGGTCTTTTCCAACCTACTTGTTTGGTGATTCTGACAAGAAATGAGTGTACGGGGTCACTGATGTGAAATCAGAGAAAAAAACGCAGCAACCACGGCCGGGAGCCTGTCTGACCTCCACCCTCCCCACATCCCGCCGCCAGCTTTGGTCCAGAGTTTCCCACCACGGCTCAC
>VWZS01000715.1:264572-326157 GCA_013397075.1 Rhabdornis inornatus | reverse complement strand
ACGGAGGGAAGGGAGGGAGGCGAGGCGGCCTCCCGGGTTTCCGGCACCATGAGCATCGAGATCCCGCCGGGCCTCACCGAGCTGCTGCAGGGCTACACGGTGGAGGTGCTGCGGCACCGGCCGTCCGACCTGCTGGGCTTCGCCGCCGAGTACTTCGCCCGCCTGCGGGATGCCCGCGACCAGGAGGCGGGCGGTGGCCGCAGGGTGGTCAGCTTCGACGGGGAGCCCATGCAGACCGAGTCCAACGGCGACGAGGAGCCCGACCGCGGCGACGACGAGTCCGACTCCGACTTCGAGCGTAAGTGCCGGCGCTGCCGCTGAGCGGGCGCGGGGTCCTGCCGGGGGTTGCAGCCCAGGGCCGCCCGCCGCCTCCCCGCCGTGCCCGGAGCCGCGGCCGTCGCCGCTGGGCACAGCGGGCAGCAGGGAGGGATTGAATGGGGGAGAGGCTCCGCCGGCTCCCCAGCCCCGCGGTGCCGCCGCTCCCGCTGCCCGCGGGCTGCCGGCCGTGCTCCGGGAGCCCCGGATCGCCCCAGCCCCGTCCCGGGGTGTCCGGCGCGGCCGAAGTGCCCCGGGGTCTGACTGGGGATCGCCGGGCAGCGAGCGCGCTGCCAAGCATGTGATACGGAAGATCATGTGTTATTGTGCAACCTCTTCTGTACTTATCTTTACATTTCTGTCTTTAAATCATTGCGGACGAGTGTGGTTGGGTTTTTTTCGCTGAAACTGGGGTGGTTTGTTGCCGCTGCTGTGTGTTTAAAGTGGCTATTATAAAGCACTGAAACAACTTCCACTATTTAGCAACATATTAAAATTCAAAGCCACCTGTATATTGCTTTTAATACTGCCGGTCTCGAAGATGGAAAGATACTTAACCTGAGCTGGACAATGAAATGCCACTTGTCATACTGAAATTTTTATTCTGTCAGAATTGTACCGTGTGTTTTTGGCTATGCAGTGTGTTTGTAATTTGGGCTGTAATTGAGCCTCAGTGTGAGAAGTTACTTAAAATGCCTTTGAATGGTGGTACTTGGCACGCCCAGAATTTTGGACCTGAAATCACTGAATACTTTCTCATTATTAGGAAGTAGCTTAAAGGGAAGGGGACGGTGAGAAAAGGCGTGCTTTCCCCGAACTTTCAGTGCCCTCGTTTGAAGGTCTTGTGCCCTTGACCTATAACGTAAAGGTTTCTGACTTTTATTGATAGAGGATCCTCTTTTAGAGCAATTACTGGATGTCACTTTGTGGATGAAGTATGCTCTTAACATCTACTCCCTGGTTAACAGTTTTAGAGAAACAGGAAGAAATTAAGATATGGAACAAATAATAGTTTTTATTAAGGAAGCATTGAGACACCAGCTATTTCTGAAGTGCTTTTAGGCTGGGAAGTTCACAAAGTGAAACACATCTTAAGGTCTTGGAAATAGACAAACAGGACATGAAATGTGCAAGAGGACAAGAGTGAAATGTACAGTCAGAATGAGTTAAAAACCAGTTTTTGATATCACTATCTGGATTTGGATATATTCTCTCAGAGAAGTTCTGTTCAGGGCATGAAGAAGAATAGATGAAAGGTGAAGGATAAAGATGTGGACACTGGTGGTGACTGAAGTTACGGGAGTGTTCAGGTATGAGCACAGATTTATGGAAATTACAGGTGATTTTTTGCCCTGCAGCCAAATCAGTGATATTTTCAAACATCCCTAAATATGAAAGAAGTTTGAGTTTCATGTAGAACGTATTTTAAAATTAAACTCCATGTTGGAAAAATTTCAGTAGATAGTTGGATGTAATTCTTAAAAATGTGCAATGTCTTTATTCAATATTTTCCTTTAAAAAAAAAAAAGGAACTCCAACCACAAAAAATCCCTCAACTAACAAAACCAAACAAAAACCCCATTCTACCAGAAGTCTAATATTTTTGAGTGTGATTTTGCTATTTTGTGATTAGTTTACCTAGATTTGGGGTTTGAAATACCATCTTCAGGGAAGTAAGTGTGAAATCTTCTTTCTGAATGTTGCAACTGCAGCTGGAGGGATCCTCTGAAATTAAGTGTTTTCATATAAAAATGTTAAAATTTAATGGTGTCATACAGCTTTTCAAATGCAGCTTTACATAGTGAGGCTGTCCAAAGCAGGAGGGTGGGTTCCTTTGCTTCATATTTCTGCTTATCATCTTTCTATCTTAGTCAGAGAGAAAATTAAATTAACAAGGCTAGGGACTGTCACTTGTAGTATAGCTCTTTGGGCAAGTGCCACTGTCAGTAATGCTGTTTTGCTTCTTATCTGGAAACCCATGCTGTTCCCCCCTTGTGGTTTCCCAGGAACAGTGCCATGTTCTCTTAACAGCAGGTGAGGATCCCTCTGGAGGGTCAGGGAAATGATTCTTTCTTGCATTGTTTAACGGTGTGGGTGACAATCAAACGTGGCTATGTGTTAATTATGTTTGTGTTGTAACTGTTGTCTCTATCAATGAAAAATGTTAAGTTAGAGGTTCTGATACCTGATGACTGTCACTAGGCTGCATCTGCACACCCAGACTGAGAGAACATTTCAGATAAGTTATATGGGGTTTTTTGTATGCTCTGAGTGCATATGGTCATAGGAGCAAGAATAAGTCAGAAGGAGGTTTGGCCTTTGGTATAAACAATGTGGCAGATGTCTTCAAGTAGTCATAGTGATGCTATAGTGGCACTCTGTCCATGTGGTAAAAGTCGCTGAAACTAGCTAGGCTACGAAAAAAGACTTTTTGTTCTCTTAGGATGATCACTCTTAGGTGATGCTTTGGAAATTATTTCCAGGTTTGTGTTTTCTGTCTGACCCCCCTGGAGTTTCATCCTTCATTTTTACTGTTTTTGTGCATGTGATCAAAGGACATTAGGATGTGGCTGTTCAGCAGAGTTTATTGTAAGGCATATGTGGAAATAAAATGATGATAGTTGTGGGGGAACCTCCGGAAACATCCACTGGGCTGTGGCAGAGAATTTAAGGGATACACAGCTTTCCTCAGAGCCTTTATTTGTTTGGTATAACTGCAAAATTGAGAAGTTGGGAGTGTTGGGAAAGGTGCAAAGCAAGACCTTCAAAAATCAGGCTGAGAATGTAACCAGGGACAGATATGTGTTCAAGTGCATTGTTGACCATGACACTTGTACTTTTAACAAGCAGGCTCTGAGTGGATGCGTTAAGACTGTGAAATTAACTCCACAGAAATGGTGTGTTCACTGAGTTACTGCTTTGGGAAACCTCCTGTTGAGGAGCACAGCTGAAGGAACGCAGAGGCTCTGCTTCCCTGTCCCTTGAGGTAGTTGCACAAAGGTGCATGATTAACTTGCTGTTTTGTCTTATTTTTTTGTAACAATAAAACCTCCTCTGTGTGTTCTTGGAGGTATTAAGTATAACTAACAATGGGACTGAAATATTTTTGGGGTTATACTAACTTGAGCAACTCAGATGTTTCAGCTAATTACAAGTATTTTATTGCAAATAAAATTTTTCCTTCTCAGGATTTCACCTTGATACTGACGGAAAGATTTTCAGCTTTTCAGCTGCTCCCTGAGCAAAAGAGAGCCCTTCTTAGTATTTTGCTTTTGAAATAATCCTCTTCAGTATGCTCTCTTGTGATGGGAAATGGTGCATATGAATCTAGATGGACAGGTGGAAAGATTCTTTAGCTCTGC
This sequence comes from Rhabdornis inornatus, assembly GCA_013397075.1. Lineage (NCBI taxonomy): Eukaryota > Metazoa > Chordata > Aves > Passeriformes > Rhabdornithidae > Rhabdornis > Rhabdornis inornatus. The sequence goes on along the minus strand of VWZS01000715.1, from coordinate 322,480 downwards.
ACTGAGCTTCTCAATTAAAATTGGAAGATTTGCTAAATGTCATCTTTAAAACATTAGTAGAGTATTTGAGCAGAAGGGAGTAGAGAAATGCTTGTTTACATTGTGAGATCTTGAATGTAGTACAGAATAAGAGTTCAGTGCATCTTTGAAATATTTAACTTTTTAATTGTTAATGGAAACACTTGGTATTAAATTAAACCTGATTTATAGGTTGCTTGTCTTCTAATTTTTAGCATCATTTGCTTATGCTTTCTTATTCTCATGTCCTTTGGAATTCCTCAGAGATCACTGCTATGTCAATCACAAAGTGTTTATGCTCTGCCTACATCAATTCACAGGTTAGGCATAACTCCTTGCTGTTTCTCTGAAATAATTCAGTGAAACTTACTGAATTATAGGAGTTGGGTGATGCTAAAACTTCTGCAGTATAGCATAAGAAGAGTGGTCCTTTTGAAAAATACTGTTCAAGTTTTCAGATGTAATAGATTTGTGGGATATTGCACATGTTGCTGTGAGATACCATCAGCTTTGAAATTAAAATACTCTGAACTTTTTGCTAGTGCTTTCATCTACCTACTTCATCCTTTAACTGTTAATTAGCTGGCAATAAACCACAGTAGCTCTCTCCTCAGATGTGCGATACAAATTCAGTCCAAAGAGTAGCTAGTTTATTTAAAATCTAGGTAGCACAGTGAGCACTCTCATCATCTGATGATTACTAGCCCTGCATACCTTTTTTTAAATAGTATTTACAACAAAAGTGTTTTGTGCTCTATTTAAGTAGTCTCTAGATTTTTAGGGGGCTGGAGGAAAAAGCTGGGTTAATGGTTGGGCTCAGTGATCTTAAAGGTTTTTTCCACTTTAGACAGTTCTGTGATCTGACTGCATGAAACCTTTGAATTTGCTATACAAAGAAAAGAAATGCACATTCTTACCTTATGTTTTAAAAGGTGTGTTCAAACAAGCCTAGCGACCAGAAGGCATAGAAGAAGCTTTAGAGTTTTATTTATTCTTTGATCTCCATCAATAGCGTGAAAACAATTGTAAAGCAAATTATTAGTGATGCATCTGTGTTCTAAGAGGAGTATATTTCTGCATTTAGTTTTCTAATTTTTGGCAGTGCAGTATCTTGAATATGCTTAACATAAAAAATGTGATGTGAAGAAGTACTGTTGTGCAGCTGCTGTATTTGCACATCTTTGCTTTTGCAGAGGCAGTTCTCCATGACTTAAATCTGAAGGATTAAGTAGAGTAGCTGCTGTTAGTACTAGTGGAACTTCACTCCCTATATTTATCTTGTTCTCATGAGGGAATTTTGAAGATAAACTAAGTATTAAGGAAGACTGATTTTACTTCTTTTTAGTTGCTTAGTTGCTTGGATAGAACATGTAAATACTTTTTTTTTTTTCCTGGAGGCCTTTTTGCTTTTGTATTTGTTTATCACAATAAAATTGCTTTTCAGTACTTGTTCTTAAGGTTGCAATTACTGTATTACATGGTTAGACTAGGAATTTTTTGAACTAAGTACTATAGTTCTAAGGAAGCCAGCAATTGTAGCTCAATGGGACTTGAAGGAATGTTTCATCAGTAATCCTCTGTACAAAGGAAAGTTAATCAGCATATGTCTGTAATATGTCCTTGCCTGAGACAGGAAAAGAACTAGAAGTATGAAGTAAAGGGATAAAAGGTGCTGACTGGCTGAGAAACAGAATTATAGGTAGATTGACTGACATTCAGATATCCCTGGATATTGCTAAATGTATATTGATTTACATCAGGAAGGATGAACTTCTATATTAATTATAAAAGCTAAGTTTCTTGCAATTTTGGCATAGTGCATGTAGAGTTATTTGTAACGTCTTGCCCTCAGCACTGTTAATATTCCTGTAGCATCTATTAGGTATTCCTTACAATCTCTTGAGGAAGATACCCTCTTTTTCAGTTTGCAGCTAGTGGCTTGATGTAATTGTTCTGCTTTAAGTGATCCGTATGCCCTAAAATGTGAGGAAGCATGCAATATTTTTTTTGATTGCTTAAAATTTCATTTAGATTCGTATTTGTAGTCTGTTGCATACCAGTAACTTTTCGCATAACTCTTAAGCTTGTTATTTTCTGAAAGAGCTTTAGGTAGTTGCTATAACTGTACAGATAACTTTTTGACTGTTTCTGCTCTCTTGGTATCCTGTTGTTATTCCATGTACTAGCCTCTAAAAGAGCATAACTAACTATGAGAGAGCTGGCCATTATAAATAATTGCTGAATTCTTAAAAGCCTGTGTTTCCATGTTGAAGAAGTTTATTGTAAGAAGCGTATGAAACTTCTGAAATGGTATTCTTCTAGCTGGTTCTAAAAATCAAGCTAAAGGAAGGTACTGTATATCAATACTAGATATCGTACTGAACATTAATTTCTATATAACTTTGCCATTTTTTGTTCATTTAATAAACTAATATTAGAATGCTGAGACAATTCTGTCAGTATTCCCCTCGTGGTAATACTGAAGTTTTCTTGTACCCTCTTAGCTAAAATGCAACAATGGAGATCTCGGGGAAGAGGAGGAGACAGCAGAGAACAAGCTCACTTCAATCTATTCACCAGTCAGTCATTAAAAACGTTAATGTCTGACAGAGCAGTTGCTCATTATTCAAATGAAGACTGGAAATGTAGCCAAGATGAGCTATGAATGTTTACCACTGGCTTCGGTAGCGTTTTCAGCTTCATGAATGATCATTGATATTTTCTTGTGAAAGAAAAGGGAGGCAGTAATAAATATAACTCACAAATGCACTGGTTCCTCTTTTAGAGGGTTGTTATTTCTTCCTCTGTAATGGTCCTTTAGATTCCTTTAGTTATGCTTCTTTGTGTTCTGTGCCTGTCTTTGCATCAGTACTTCTTTGGTATGTAACAATTGTTTGGTGGTTTTTGATGCATCAAGATTTTTTTGATTCACGTAGATTTAATTTTTTTCCTGAGGTACTGTCAGCTCCACAGCAAATGGTGTGTACTCTTCTCCAGTCTTTTAACGTCTTTATACGTCACTGTAATATGAAACAGACAAGGGAAATAGTAAATCACAAAAACATTGGTTAGAAAAGCAGCTGGGGAGGAGTTCAGGAAATCTTGAGTGTGGATGAAATGCTCTTGTGGAAAAGACTTGCACAGTCTTACTATGATAGTAATACTAATAAAGATTGTGTATTTATGAGATCCTTTAATGCAAAAGCATATTTTTCTTTTAAAAATAAGGATCTGAGAGAGGGACCATTGATGGAAACTCCAGAAATCCATTGTGCAGAACAAGTAGCTGTTTTATGGTCATTGGTGTTTTGCCTGTGAGAATTGTGGAGATAAAGGCAGTGTTCTCTGCTGTTGTGTGAAGGATACTTAGAAGAGAGAGATGTAGAAGAAAGGACCCTGTCTTACAGTTTTCATACTGCTAGGATTTGGCTTTTGTGCAAATACATAAATCATGTATAATAAAGGCCAGCATTTTATTAGTAGCAGTTTTGCTGCTAGTCCTTTCCATAAAGGGGCATTTATTTTCTGTGTAAAAATGGCAAATGATTGAGAGTGGCAGTTCTCTGTGCATAGATATGGAAATTCCCTTTAGGGGGAGAAAGCATCTTTAGGAACTCTTTAGCATCTCTTCAAGGCATGAAGTAGGGACTTGCAGGTATTCCTTCTGTAGCATTGCTTTTAATGTCATTTAAAACCAACAGCAACCTTGCGGTTTATTTTTTAAGAAATGTTAAGGCACTCTGTTCTCTCCTTTTATTTCCTGGTGGCTTGCAGAACAGCTTTGCTTCTGTTCAGAAATGGTCTCTAGCCTGCAGGGGCTGGCATGATGTCAGCTTTTGGTGTGAGGTCATCTTACAGAAGTCTGGAACCCTGCATTCCTTTTTGGGTATTAGTGAAGTCCAGACCAAGATGGTAAGATCAGGGGCCTGACCAGCAGAACTGAGCAAATTGTCACAAAATCTCACTCCAAATGTGTGAAGAAGGGTTAAGATTGCAGATTGGAGGGAAGGTGCGTGTTCTCGCACCAGTCACTGTTCTGTCCTTCTGGATCTGAGTGGTTTTGTTGCAGAACATTGTAAAAACGTGTGGAGTTTGTGTGGGGAATGAAATGTGGTTTTTGGATGAGGGTTGAGAAACTGCTTTGTAGTTTTCCTCTATATTTTTGAATCAACTGTAGTGCCAATTTCCTCATTCTTGGTGATTGCATATTGACAAACTGCTATAAAGCAGGATGTCACAATGGCTCTTCATTTCCATTTTGGTTCTTCCTCCCTTGGGACAGCATATTGTTTTCTGCTTCCTATTGAGAAAACTGTGTTCCATAGAAGAAATAAATAAAAAAAACAACCACAAGTATTTTTGTCTTATTTTTCCTGGTGAGGCTCCAGTAAACACTTATTTCTGTGGCAACACTTGTGCTAATTGTGATAGTTTAGGAAGAATTGCTTCCTCAAGGACATCTGTAGTGAAGGAGCTGGTCAGTCTCTGGTTGTCACGGGTATGGGGGGTACCCCTCTCTGACAGATGTCTCCTGTACAGCCCTGGAATGAATATTCTGAGTTACCTCTTTTAAAAAAATATTTTAATTTTTTTTGACAGTAATTGTTCAGAAGCAGTTTTTAAATATTTGATGTTATCAGTGTTCCTGATTAAAACTAGTATGTATTTGTAAGACTCAAAGGGTTTTCAGGTTAATAAATTATGAAAGATGGCTTCTTAAAATAAATTAACATTTAATCTTCTTTTATATCTTTGGAGAGGGGTGGGGGAAAGATATGTAGTTTTGTTATAATATGCTAAAAATTGATGCTATTCAGAGCGGTGATATTAGGAGACCAATTTCTGTAGTGTTAAACATCACTGGATACAATATTTTAAATTCTGATCTTCAGATGGTGTAACTTTATGATGAAAAGCCATAAACACAATTGGTATTTTTTATGAGCATCTCTTAAATCCCTGTGAAGTAATTTTAATTTCTTAGTGCTGGAAACATGTAATTATTAACTGCTTTACCAATTTTTTCATAGCACTATGAAATAATGTAACTTTGCATGATATGTACTGATTTTGCTAGTGATTTTAGCTTTTCTTAGCTTTTCATAGCTGGAAGATCTGCAGTGTGTACATTTGTTATGAAGCACTGTGTTGACTTGGGGGAGTTGTATCCTAGAAGTTCTGGTCCTAAAAATCAGTTCATTTGGAAGCTGAACCATGCAGCACTTGCCACCTGCTGCAGTTCAGTTTGGTCAAGGAATTTTTTATCATTACATCCAAATATTGTTAGAATGGATGTTAATTGCCCAAGCTTCTTGCCGAGACTTTGGACATCCATGAGCAGATTTGGCACAGTGCTCAGGGACCTGGCTCAGTGGTGAATTTGTGGTTGGACTCAATCAATTATCTTAAAGGTCTTTTCTAACCTAAATGACTCTATAAAAGAGGATTTTCCCTGGTCTGGGTAGAACATACTGATATTTTTTACTATTATCCCTTCTTAGGATACAGAACATATGTCTGTCTTCACCCTTCCTCTTTCCCGAAAATCCTCTTCCTGTGAAAGTGCACAGGATGCAATTACTGGAAGTGTGTGTGGGGGGCTGTGTTGTCAAAATACGTTTTCACATGAAGATTATTCTTTTTACAGCTATATATTGTAAGTAACTGTTGAATGTTGGTATAATGTTGTTAGAAGTGTAAATCTGAAGGAGGAAAAGCTATAAACCACTTTATTTTGAGATGTGGTACAGAAGTTGGTTTTGCTCATTAATTTGGTTGTGTGCCGCAACCTAAAGATGGACCAGATTAGAAGATAAAACAGTTTTAAATTTTAAAACATACATATTTATAATCCACTCAAATTTATTTATACTTTATTTACTAAAAGGAGCTATAATCAAGTTATATCTCCATGAAGCAGAGCTCACTTGTGAATTATTGGTGAGTATATTATACTGGCAATGAAGTAGTACTTCATGTTCTACACTCATAATATCACAAAATTACCAGAGATGTTAATGATGCTTCTGTAGAATCCCTCATACTCTTGTGTACACGTTCTCCCTGATCAGTTTGTGTCACCCCTCAGTCCTCTGGCTGCCACCCTCCTGCAGAGCTCAGGCTGTGCTGGCTGCTGGAGAGGTGTGGAAGCACTGGGTGCAATTCACATTTTGTTCTTATTAGAAAAGCACCAGACAAGAAAATGGTTGTGAACTGTAGAGTCAGTTGTGCTCACATGCAGGATCCTGCACCTTAGAGATGAGAGAAAGCAAGGCAGAAAACATGGTGTCCAGTTTTGTGACTCTGAAGCTCCCACTACAGCATAAAATCCTGTAAATGCAGTGTATCACTACTGTATCACTACTATCACTATCTCTATCACTACTGTAGATAAATCTGTATATAGCAAGGACACAAATTGTGGGTTGATGTGGGGGTTTTGATGTGTTGGTTGTTTTGCCTTTTTTTTTTAAACTGGAAAGCAGATCCCTTCAATTCCAAGTATAGGTAGAACTTCTTCTAGACAACGGATCAATGTTTTCTGGTTTGGGTTATTAAAAATGTGATGTGATGTATTATACCATTTTTTCCTGCAATTTTTAAAAACATGTGACATATGGAACACTAGTTCTTTGAATAAATTTTTTGTAATTTCACAGATCAACAACACGTCGTCAGCCTTTTTTAAGTGCTTAATAAAAAAACCCCAAAACTGTAAAAACCAGACTTCCAGAAGAATTGAGACAACTTTTAAAATTGTTAATCTTTTGAGAAAGGTCATTTACAAACTGTTCAGGCAAGAATGAGTCTTCAGAGGTGAGTACTTGTGCAGGATAGAGTGCTATGTCCTAGAAGGGTAGTAGCTGATCAGCTGATAAGAGATGCCTTTTGTCACACTGGCTAAACTGGCTGATACTCTTGCTGAGGTTTGTCCAGGATTTGGATGCTCCTTGACTTTTTTGTTGCTTTAGTAGAATAAGAACTAGTTTGGTATATTGCAGTTGTGTCAGTACTGAACATTTTAAAAATGTTCAAGAAAGGCTCAAGAAAAAATGCTCAAGGAAGTGCTCAGTTTGCAGTTATGGACAATGTGCCCATAGTAAGAACCAGTAGAAGGCCAGGCTGTTTCTCAGCTTTGCTCTTCCTACCTTTCTCCCCTTAGAAAAACCCAGACAACCAAATTAAACCCCAATATGCCAAAATCTGTACAGTGGCTGTGTCAGAATTTATAGTTACCTACCTGGAAAAAGGATGCCTCAAACTAGATGCATCTACCTGCAGATGAATTATACTTCTATTTGCTTTCTGGCCATTGGAACTTAAACTGGAATCAAAGCATGAATTCTAATGAGCTGTTGAGGATCTTTGTGGAATTACAGAATGGTTGAGTTTGGAAGGTGCCTCTGGAGGTCATCTTGCCTGACCCCTTTTGTGAAGCTGGACTGCCTATAGTAATTGCCTAGGACCACGTCCAGATGGCTTTTAAGTATCTCAGATGGAGACTCCAGAACCTCTCTGGGCAATTTATGCCAGTGTTTGGTCACCCTCACAATAAAAAGGTGCCTCATCATGTTCAGGTGGACTCTTTCTGTATTTGACTTTGTGGCCATTGGCTCTTGTCCTGTCACTGAATGCATGTGAGGAGAAACTGCCTCCGTTGTCCTTCAGTGCCCTTCAGGCATTGATAAGAACTTTTCTGAGCCTTATCTTCTCTAGGCTGACAGTCACAGCTCTTTCAGCCTGTCCTCACACAAGAGATGCTCCAGGTCCCCCCATCTTTACGGCCCTTTGCTGGACTCTGTCCTGTATGTCTGTGAGTCTTTTGTACTAGGGAGCCTGGAACTGGACGGGGAACTCCTGGAGGTGTGACCGTATTAGGGCTGAGTAGGAGGGAAGGACCACTTCCCTTGATGTTGCAAGGATGCATCAAAGGCTGTCCAGAATACCCTGGAACCAGTGTGCTTTGCCTGGCACATACAAGTGTGCTTATGCCTTGAGTTAAATGTGGATGTGTGAGATTAAGCTCTGAATCAGCTTGAAGTGACACTTGATTGAAATTCCTTGTGCTCTTTTATTTGGATCAAATCAGATGACAGCACAACCTATTGCAGTTTTGTCTTATGTAAAAACACAGTATGTTTCATCATTCAAATGTCAGCAGGAATTGGTAATGAAATGTGAAGTGACCCAGGCAAAGAGCTGTGGGCTTTTATGTGCCTATTTTACCTGTAGGATGCTATTCTTAAATTCTACCTAGATACCTATAATGAAGCAATCCTGAACTCAGGTTGACCTGGCAGGTGTAGCTGTGTAACATGCCTGCTGGGTGTATGAAACACAAGGCTCTCTCCATGTTGCTGGTTGTTTCTTCTGAGCTTCAAATGTCCTGTTTCATATTTTTCTTCTAAATTGCTCTTTTGTAAAAGAAGTTCAGTTATAGTTGTTTCATACTGTCACACGAGATACACCTGACTGTGAGAGTGACTCTAACCTGTTTTGTCTGAGACTAAACAGCTCAGAGGCAAAAGGAAAAGCTTCTTAGGCTGCATCTCATCTGTCACTGCCCATGTTCATTTTTCCTTTCTATTGTAGTCCAAACTTGAACAGACCAGCTGCACATCACTGATGAAAAAGGCTAAGACCAGCCCTTTTTTTCCTTGGCATTGACACAGATTGGAAGTGCTGCTACAGTCAGTGGTCAGTGATAGGTTTGTTGTGCTCTCAGGTTTGGGGCTGAAACCTAGCTCTGCCTTCTGAGTTTTTACTTTTCTACCCTTCCCTCTTAACACGTTCTGAAATGGTGGCAGATCTGCAAGTGCAGGCTTGAGACTGAGCATGTATGTATGCCCTGAACACAAACAATTGTGTCTTCCACTTCTGTGTAATTCCCTTATCTGTATTGGGTGCTGCTCTGAAGCCGAGAGGATCCAGTAATCCAATTAGTCTATCAGAGGAGGGCACTGGATCATGGTGACACTATTCTGATGTTGCCTCTATTTGCATAATTATTTTTGTGGTGGCATAACTGTGTACCTTAATGGCTTGTGGTCTTGAATTTTGGTTTGATTTGTTTGTTACAGTACAGTGGCAAAGGTAGCGGAGTATAAATTTCCCAAGGAAATGCGTATTTCATGAAAAACAAGTGTTGATGTTCTTAGAGTTCCTTTGTCATTCTTGCATACTGATTAGACTGAAATTTCTTGCGAGGTATTGAAGATCAATTTGTCAGTGCAACAACCAGTTGCTTGTATTGGACAGGACTTTGGTTTGTGTGCACATACCTGTACACATACACATGCAGTTTTCTCTCTGTAGATTGCTGCTCACTGCCCTATTTGTCAGAAACTTAGAGCAGAGTACAAGCAGAAAATATGCAGGTGACTGGGAAAATATAATTTTGTGTTACCATGGTTTGGCAAGAATTTGAAGCAAATGATAATGCTGTTGACTCAGGGTTGGATTTTTTTTAAATTCCAAGAAAAGGTAACTATATTGTTCATTCTAGAATAATTAGTCTGACATTGTAGGAAAGTATCTTAATTCACTGAGTGCACCTGTTAATTGAATTTTTATTCAGGTGCTCTTACATCCTTAGCAATGCTTGAATTTTAGATTTTTATAAATGCTTTGAGCTTCATTACACCATTTTGATTGCACTGAAGTTCAGTTGTCATTGTCCCCTTTTGTGTACAAGTTAAATTTGCTTAAGGTATCTATCGTAGTGAAAGATGTGAGTGTTGTATCAATTTGTTGTCTCTCTTTGAAAATTATGGATGAATATGAACCATACTTTGCTTATAAGCCGTTTAGGGTGCTAATGATATTAGTTATGGATATGATAGTCAATATTTGATTTCTCAAGATAGCTTTTATATCCTGATACCGCATTATTTAAAGACACTATCAGTCTCAGTAGGACTTTTTGCTGAGCCTGCCAAGCAGCTGCCAAGTGCAGATAGCCAACATTTACATTCAGTGTTGTGTGATGGTAGCTGTGACATGATTCCAATTAAAAGCTTGGTCTGCACACTGCAGATGTCTTCTGAATATTAATGTGCACTACAGACAGAGCAGATGGAATCTCTTTAAAATACAATGCAGTGAATGTAAAATTAAGGTTGTGTTGCTGGTGAAAACTAATAGGCAGTCAAAAATTTTCTTTTTTCTTAGTTTTTCGTTGCTAACCCGCAAGAATATCTGTGCATCATCATGTTTCTTTGCATATAGGAGGAAATCAACTCTTCATTATGCATTCAAATAAAAATACAGCATTATGCCATATTGAAGTTTTCTCAAATGCCAGATGTACCTAGAAAAATATTAGGAACACATGCAGCATTTACTGTGCCTTAAAATATGCCTCTGCCTAGAGGACAGATAATAGTTGAAATACAAGATGTTTATGAGTTATTTGAGGAGTTGCTCATTGGAAAAGGTTCTGTAAAAGTATATATAGGTGTGTGTATGTTTTAACTGGGATTTGGAGTTGTTCTGTGTGGTGTATTAGGAAAAGTCCATCCTGTAGAGGTGGGGTAGAACAAAACTGGGGAATGTAGAGAATGATAGGAACATCAGTGGTGCACTGCAACCCGAAGTTAGCTGTCAGAAGAGAGCAGCAATCCAGCTGTGAAAGTGTGTGTTGGTAGCTGAAGTATTTACCATGCTTCTGTGGCAGTCCACGAGACACGAGATAAAGCCTTGGTAGGAACAGGTTAAAGGCCTTAAAAACAATCAGGGTAAGTGTGGTATCGAAACTGAAAGTAGAAGAGTTTCTGTGGGAGTGAGAATTGTAACTCTCCTCTTTGCAGCTGCATTTTTCTTCTCGGGGGCAGAGTGGAGGTGTGTGAGGGGGGGTACAGGGGGAAGAGGTTATAGAAGAGGCAGTGACCGGAGGTGTGAGATACATGGAGCCAGTGCACTGCTTCACTTGTGCCATTACCATAGTGGTGACATGCTTATCTTCCACTCTTTTCAAACTTAATTTTGCAACTGCTTGTACCTGAGGCTGTATAAACACTAAAGCCAGTGCCAGCAATAGCATTTTCCACTTCATGTCTATTAGCTTATGAAGATTTCCCCCTCAGATCTGCATTTGGATTATATTTGTCTATTATAGTTATATTGCCTGGCTAATACTTCTCTCAAACTTATTGGCCAAGCTGTTAAGAAAACGTTCCTGGCTTCATTGATGGTATTTATTTGATACATGCCCACTTTCAGAGAAGTTTACACTGTGCTATTCCTGAGGATAATATTAATTTGGTAAGAGAGTTTTTAAAATCTAGACCATATTGGGCCTGAGAACAGAGTTGTGCATGGGGTTTGGGAGAGGACAGCACTGTCAGGGTGAAAGAGATGTGTCTTGACCTTTCTGAAGCTGGTTTTTATGGTGATGTCCCAGACTGCTGATGTGGGACCATCTCACTTAAGGAGGAGTTCAGGAATTACCTGGTGAGTCTAACCTCCTGTTGGGAGGGGTTGTTGCTCTACACATAGTTTTTACATATAAACATAGTTTTTACAATGTTTAATGCATTCAGATGTTCAGAATAATGGTGGGACTTCTAATTAGGCGTCTGAAAATGGAAAAACAAGTCCCCTTGACTGATTCTAGTGGCAGATCAGGATTGACTGAGACTGTTCTCTTTGGAGCAATGACTTACGTACCTTGGACTTTTACTTAGCAGTGGCTTTGTGCTGTGATAGAATGCAAATTTAATAATAGTGAAATGTATAAACAATTGACTCAGGTTTTTTGGTTTGTTTTTTTTTTGGTTTTTTTTTTTTTTGGTTGTTTTTTTTTTTTTTTCTCTTGTTCACATATTTTAGCTTACTCAGATTGCATTCACCTGTATACAATTCATAATTTTGTTGAAAGAGATTTATGCAAGAGGGCGCAGTTGGAAATAATAAAAATAGACATGTGCTAGATGTAGTTAAATGACGTTTTTTATGACTCATTTAGGAATTAATCTCTAGAATTTGCAAGTATGTTTGGTGGAACTCAGCTTTCCAAATAACCCAAAAGAGGTTTAAGTGTTGTTAGTTTGTAACATAGGACAATGACTGCATCTTACAACTAGGCACAGGATAAAAATGTGATCAAAAGTCTTTGGGGTTTGATGTTTTAAGAGGTATGGGGATGTGGAGTTAAGTCTTAGAAATCAAAACCATAGTAAAAAAACAATTGAAATACAGAAAGTGTTGCTTTAAAATAACTGTGTGTGTCAGAATCGAGAGTTGCTTTAAACACTTCTGAAGTTTCTAAGGAAAAGATTTCAGGCAAAATTTGTCTTCATTATGTTTCAAAAACCATAAGTACTCTGAGGTATTAATCCTCTTGCCTCATCCATCTCTGATCTCTGGTGGATCAGGAGACTAAATAAAGAGGTGAGGTTTGAAAGCAGAACTGGTAAGATAGGAAGGGTTAGTCAAGAGTTTTGAAAAGGAGGAGACTTTTTGTTCTCTGCCACTGCATCTGTCATGGGGGTGAGTTGCCCGTGTTTCTTACTGATTGGGAAATGCCTTGTGGTTCCCTAGATAAGATGCCACTGTCTTTTTCTGTATGAAGCATTTATTTTAAGGAAACTTGCACTTATTTCTTCTTGATGTGATGTTTCTGTTTCTCTGTAGTCTCATTCTCATCTCTGACCCTTTCTGGCTTTTCCATTGTCAGACAGTCCAAGTGTAAGTCATATTCAAATATATTTAGGATCTTTTCTTTTATAATCTGCTTAATGTTGGGTTTGTAAGCTTAATGTTTCTGGATATTACCAATGTGACTCCTTAGCTTCCCTCTCTCTGAAATGCCTTCCTCTTTAAGCCTACTCCTAAAGCCCAAGCCAATTTCCCTTTTTCACTTGCTTTGCTGTACCTTCCAGTGTCTTGCCTCTTCTGACAGTGCTTTGAAGATTTGTCAGCTGCTTCTTAACTTTCCTGGTTTTTGCAGCATCCTTCTTTCTCTGTGCGGTGCATAGATTTGTCTAATACTTGAAAACATTCCCAAGTCTTTCATTTCGGTCCCTGACAATCTCTGTTGTAGTATCAGCCTATGGTTATATCTAATCACTGTGAAATGTGTCCTTTTAGCTGAGATTGTACCTCAGCACAGGGGGTTTTTCTAATTTGTCTGTAAAGCAAGTGCATGCCTTCTTGCTATCTCTTTGATCTTCATAATATAGATTACAGTCATAAAAAATCAACAACAACAACAAAAAAAGTGCTGTGTTTGGCTTGATCTGAGACGTGTCAGCAAGAAATAGGAGAGGGCTGTGTGGGTCATGCCATTGCAATGTCAGATAATGTGAAGTGCTGCTTGATAGGTATTTGTTCTCCTGTACTTAGGCTGTATGAACTCCTGAATTCTGAGAGCAGGCTTAAGGTCCTTGTTTTGTGAGAATGAATATCTGCTGAGAAACCTAATGAAATAGTACCATGCATAACTGTTCAGGTTCAGTTGTGGGAAGGGAATACTGAAACAGTGATACATTGGAAAAAAGGATCTTTGACTTAAAAACAAACAAAACTCTTAAGGACTTAGTCAAGGAGTGCCATCATAACCAGAGATTCACCCAGATTCCTTTCAGTTAGTCAAGCAATGGTTTCTTTCTTGAATTTACTAGCTGTTTAAAGTCAGTCCATTCCAGAGTACATGTTCATTTTTCTACTGCACTTAAAAACCAAAAAAGAGCCAACTCAAAATAGCACAACTATTTTAACTTCATAAACATCTTTCTTTCACTGACATAAATGCTTTGCTTGTTGACTCAACTTTTCCCAGAGTTTATTACATTCTTTCTGTCAGAGGGGCTTTAAGAAACTTGGAAAGCAAGGGTCAGAGGCTCTTCTAAAATGAGGCTTTCAGACGGTGTTTCTCCATTTTGTGTCAGTAATTTTTAAATACAAATTTAAGAAAATGAATTAAATTGGAAACCAGGATGTGTTGCAACTTTGTTTTTATGTTTTATTCTCTTGCTACTGATGACAGCTATTTTTCAATACTGAGAAATAACGAGGTGTCTATGTCTCTGTCATTTTTACAGCAGCAGACAGGAAAACAATGTTTAGTAGCAATGTAATTTTTTTATTGTTTTTCAACTTAATAGATGTAAAAATCTCTTACAGAAAAGCAAAGCCTGTGTGTACCCAATCGTGGATCATGGTTTCCACTTTTCCGCCTTTTTATGTTTTTAATGCTCTGTGCTCCCTCTGTTTATTCTCTGAAAACTCACTTCTTGCCTAGTGTTCCCTGACCTTTTGTCTTCCTCCAAATGTCTGGCATGCTTCAGCTGACACCATCAGGGTCTCTCCTGCCTGTCTAACTGGGTTCTGAGTTTCCACCTCCTCTATGGAGGGTGGGTAGGCAGAGGAATAGAAGGAAAAATAAAAGGGTGTCTGTAAAGCTCTGATCTGTTTCTGTCTGTTTTGCTTTTCTGAGTGAAGCTTTGAGGAGAACTCTTGGGTTCCAGAGTTGCCTCTGAAAAAATCTAAGCAGTTTGTAGCCCTGCCTGTGATGCCCACCTTATAAAGCAAAGATGTGGAAGGGGTAAGTGAGGATTTGCTACTATCCAGCAAGGACATCCTGAAGGAAATCATGGATACACAACGATTTTATTAGTAATAGTCACAGGGAACTCTGTTACAGGTTTACTTGCTTGAAAATAAAGGTTCAGATTGGTATTTATTGAAGTACAGTTGCATATCTGATGATGAAAGTTCTTTCTGCTCTAGTATTACTTTTTAATTGCCAGGAATCCTAAAAAGCCGATACTTAAATCTATGTGTTTTCTCAGAGGTGTGATGGTTCCTATTTATGTAAGTCCATTAAAATCTTGGTGTGTAGAAAAACAGTTTGACAGCTGTAGTCTGGCACTTCCTTATCGTAACTCGATACAACATTCCATGGAGACAGTCACGCCTCAGATTTATACTCCACTCTGCTTCTGGTATTTCAGCTTTAATGGTTTATAGTGTCAGCTCATGTGTTGTTTGGTTAAACTTAATTGACTTGTTAAATTAGAACAGTTTACATTCTGTTGCTCTTTTTGTCTCTCTTCACACAGGATGATTTAGTGCCATGATTCGATGGGATAGTACTCTGTAAATCACTGATTTATTGTGCTGCTTGGTTTCAATAAAGCTGGTATTTTGAACTCTGAGTACTGTACTAAGTTTATGCCACCTACTATGAGCTTTGCTCCATCTTTCATCAGGAAACCTTCAAAAATTGTTCATTAGAGTTACACAAAAGGTCTGTGTTAAATATTTGTGTGCACAATACCTTAACTTGGCATGCTGCTATAGATCGTATTCAGAATCACAAACAGTCATATGGAGATTTTTTTTACCCTAGTTGAAATTAGGGAACATTCACAGATCATAGTGAAAAATCAAAATGCTTGTGAAGGAGAAGTAAGTTTTCAAGTTACATGCAGTACAGAGCAGTAACATCTAATGCTCTACTGTCATACCTGGAATGCCAGTCCTTTGTCCCTGAATTTTTTTCCTGTGACCCTGAATTGATCTTTTGAGTTTTATTTGTCTTTTTCTATAAGAATTTAATGTTCTTAGGATGTGTAAGAAATGGGTAGCAGTGGCTGGGAGAATGATGGTTGTTCTTCTGTTCATTTCAGGCTTGTGAGTAACGTAGAGAAACAGCTTTCCCTGTTACGGTAGTAGTATACATCTAAAAAAGCCTGGTGGATTTCTTTTACCAGTCACTTTTCAAAGTCACTGACAGAGAAGGGAGCCCACACACTGTAGGAAAAGTGTGCTTTTAGGTCTGGTTGTAAAAAGTGATTTTACTGTCACTTGTTTGCCTTAAATACTTGGTTTGGTTTGAAAACAGTAAAAAAAGTGATATCTGTGTCCATTTTTCAACTACGAGGTTGTATTTATACCTGCTTATAACCACAGTCAGAACTCTTGTAAGTTAAATATAGTGAGCCACAATCGAGCATCAGATATTTCAAAATCTCAGTGCCAAAGCAAACTGAAGGATGTTGGAGAAGTTCTTGTTTTGTCACTTATGGAAAGTATTAAAAATATTAAAAAATCCCAGTGTCTGATTTACATCTCTAATTTTTCACTTGAGAAAACCCAATGAAATGGAGCCATTAGCAAGTGGTAGTATAGTTAGTAGTAGCCACTAACTGCATGGCACTACTGCTGTTTGATGTAAGGTCCATTTTTTAATTTAAGTAATGGAATGTACAGGATTGATCTATTTATGCAATTTATTAAAGTATTTTTTATTAAAGAAATGTAGTGAAATATCTTTACTTTGAGGAATAAAGGTTTTTCAGTCTGAAGCAGCACATTAAGTGTTTACTATCTAGTGCTTACTTCAGTCTGTTCCTCATCACAGTATGGAGAACACGTACATGTAGAGCAGACATTCCTGATTTTTCTTGAACAGTGGAGTTAGGATCATTGTCCTGAGTCAGTTCTGGCAAGACTGTGGAATGCACAGCTTGATCTGCCTTTCCAGTGCCAGAATCACTTGTCTTTGGCTGCCAGGGAGGAAATTGGGCCATTTTGCTCTCTTCTGGTACAATGGTTTAATTTACCTCAGTTTTTGTTGTGTTTACCCAATTACTGTGTCTTGGTTCCCATGAGCCAAGTAAAAGCAGGAGCTGTGCCAAAGGTATGAGACATTTTGCACTTGAATATTGCTGCACCTGAGGTTTTGACATAATGGGGAGTTTACAATGCAATCATCTCACAACAAAATCTTTTAATCTCATTATAGTTTTTGCAATTAACGTATAATAACATTCATGTCATTACCAGAGACATGGCCTATTGTTCAAACTGAGCCGTGGCCCATTGCTGTGCAGTGGGGGAGAGTTCTAACTGGAGATTAAAAAAAAATAATAGTTTCCTCTTTCAAAGCAGCAGTTTAATCTTGTTTCTGTAGATCCCAGATCTCTGGGTGGTACCAGGTCAGTGTGCTGGATTCACTGGATTCCTGTCACAGGCAGAGTTGTGCTCTGAGGGCTGCTCTGGTGTAGGAATTTGTTATTGGTGTGTCCATCACTATTACTTTAAATTAGGTCCCCTGTAGTGCTCAGTCTAGGAAACAGGCTGTGTTAACAGTAAATGTATTATTCCCTTCCACCGCATGCAATTTTCTGGAATCTGTCCACAGACCAGTGTGGGTGTATGTGGGACCTTCAGGACTTGTTTCTCTTAGCAGTGCTCAATGCCAGGCTTTTCCTTCATGTACTTCTTACGGAAAAACACAAGGATGCCATAGGAGTGGCAGTACTGACTGTGCAATACTGAAAATAGTCATAAGCAAAGAGAGCTTTTCATTGGTAAGCCAGAAGGAAAAAAAAAAACAAAACACTAATCTTCTCTCCTAGGAAATGTCAGATTTTATCTCTTTAGCATAAAAACAGTAATCTGACAACACATAAAGTGGATTTTATACATGTTAGAACTGTCACTGGTGTAAGAGATGCAAACTATCATTTTAATCTTAAAAGCTTTGTGGAGGCAGAATAATAGTACTCTCTTAACTGCCCTTAAAAGGTTATGTGTTTTTCTCATTTTTAACACTGGAAAACTTGATGCAGTTTTGATGACACTGAACCCTGCTATGGGATAAAATAATCAAGATTCCAAAAGAAGTCATCCTTGTTGGATTTTTTTCTATGTTAACCAAAGTGCACCAGAGTGTTCTGTTGTGTATTAATTCTGTTCAAAGACATGAAAATGTTATTCTTAAATATGAGCAAGAAATGGGTGTAGAAGTCAGGAGGTGGAGAAAAAATTCTGTGCAAGATAGAGGCTGAAATGATTTATTTACTAACTAGTGGTGTTGATTAAAAGTATCGGAATCCACACATGAGACTAGTTAAACATTTACTAAAACTATTATGACCTTGATGAGGTGCTTGTACAGCAAACTTACCAAATTATGTTTTTAATTTAGTAATTTCTTTTGTAATAAATCACTTTGTAGTGGAAACGGCACTAATTTGTTTTGGTCCTCTCATTCTTCAAAACCTTAGAGAACTGGTAGGCATCTGACTGGGTTTCTGGACAAAAGTAGTGAGTTTTCCTGTCTTCAGGTCCAAATTGGCCAATTTTGAGTAGTTACTCACACTAGACATGAGAGTGTACTGTTGCAGGGCAAATTACTGTCCAGAGCAGTTTTGTGTCACTGTTGGTAGCCACAGGCAGACCTACGAGGAAAAGCTAAGAACAGGGCAAAATGTATGAACGTGTTCAGATCATATCATGAGTTTGTTTAATAAACCTGAATGGATCTATATTCCAATGCCTGTTTCCCTTAAGGTGAGATAAATTTCTTACATCCATGGTGTCTTTTGGCAAGTGAGATACATCCTGCCCTTATTTGCAGGGGGGGTTGCTGCTGTCATAAATTGCTTAAAGGTTTGAAGAGAAAGTTGCTTGAATTCTCAGGTTTGTTATTCAGTGTTTTTGAACCTCTTCAGGCTTGGTGTATGAAACACTACATCAGTGTTACTTTTATAAGGATTACATCATATTATACAAGTTTAGATCTAAATTGTAAAATTCAGTATAATCTTGCTTTTAATCCTGCACTTCTTTTGAGGCTGAGCATTGTCTCCCTGTTGATAGATTTGGCTGAAAACTTTGGAATTAGCCTGATTATTCCTTTCCTCTCCAACCTCTTCTCATTTATTTTCTTTTTTAGAAAAATACACAATAATACATTTTTATGTGATATTGTTCTCAGTTTTGTGTTTTCATATAGGTGCAGGGTGGTTTTAAGTGCTCCAAAGAAGCTGAGCTGTTCTGTCTTTGCTAAGAAATCATTATTCTCTGTATTCTGGTGGCACTGAGGTACTCAAAAGTTTCTAAGAAATGATGGGGTCATTAAGATTTTCGTGGCAGATGTTTAATAAATCTGGCTCTGTGATGCAAGTGCTTTGATGGCATATAAGGGCTCCTCTAATTCTTAAATATTTAAAGAATGGAATAGAAAGGTTACAGATTGTATCAGGAAAAATAGAATTACCTGTTGAAGGGAAGAAAAGTGGGAAAACATGAAGCACTCAGAATAAAATGACATTGGTTGTTAGAGGTGAAGGAGAAGAGAGCGCTTTCATTTTGTTCTGGGTGAAATTTTACAAGTTGATTTTTTTTTGTTGTTGTTGTTTGTTTTTTGTTTTGAGACTGAAGCACTTCTGAAAGACAGTACCTTGGTTACAGTGAAAGGGGAAAGGTGCTGCTTGCTGATGGTTGGTGTAATGTTGTAATGTGTGCGAATAGTGGAAGTCAGGCAGTTCGTCCCAATCCAGAGTTTAGGTACCTTGTGTAGCTACAACATGAACAAAGAAGCAATGGATCCTCCATCCCCTTCTCCAGTTTCAACCTGTGCCCTGGTGTGACACAGCCTTGCTCACAGATGGATGACTGGAGTTACTGTGGGAGTGCTGCCTGGGCTGTGTGGGAGCACAGAATGGGCTGGCAAAAAGTTCTTTGGCTTTTGAAACACATTTAGTACAGCTGACCTAAAGTGCTGCAATGCTTTGTGATAATACTAAGTAAATGAGGCTGCTAAATGATGGTAGGTTAGCATTGGATAATCTGTGTAGAGGTATATTTTTTCAGAATTAGGTAAAAAAAACCCAACTCAAAACTACGTACCATCCACCTTAGCATGTCATGGCCTTCAGGAATATGAAGGTTAATTTTGAGTAAATACTTACTGGCTGGCAAGTAAATGGATGAAAGCTTTATACTGAAGCATTTTTAAAAGAGATTTGTATGATAAATTTTGATTTTTATTTGTATTTGTGTACTAAAAGTATATAACGATTATTCAATTAATTCATTATACTTTGTAATAATAAATACAAATGTGTAATTTTGATTTATTTTTCTTTTTTTTCCAGCTCCAGTTGTTAACCGATATAACAGAAGAGTATCAGGTATGGTTTCTTTTTAAGAGTTTAAAGTATCTGAAATAGTTTTGAAATGTGTATCTGACTAAAGGAATTATATTATAAATTACCTTTCTCTTATTACCCTATTTCCCATAATTACTGCATTATTTTTGTTTGAAAAAATGAGAATTGTTTCTTAATTCACTGTAGATGCCAATGGTTAAAACACTTAGAGCAGTTAGAAAACAGAAATATGGGGGGGTGCTCCCTTTTTGTATTGTTTTAGTTCCTTGCTTGTGCAACTGGTATTTATAGTTGTTGAATTAGTGGCTGTTCTCTTGTTCTGGAGACAGAGATTATATTTGTTTGTTTTCTATCTCAACCAATATGAAATGCTTTAATGAGAAACTGCTATTCCCAAAGAATTCCTTTACACATGCACAAAATGTTATGTGTAGATGGGAAGTTATTGCATTGTTTTTTATTTGAGGTGCAGTGTGAGTTGCTTTGCATGTGGTACTTTTTTTGTCTTTAAATATTTTACTAACATTTAGCTGCTCTAGAAAGTTGTGGTTCTGATTTGACAAATATTCTTATGAAAATGCCATTGTATTCGGTGTTTTCTCTCTAGTTTTGAGTTCAAGTCTACTCAGTTTGTAATTCATGTATATAATCTGACATGTTCTTGGATATATTAGTTATGTTGGGGCATTGTTGATAATATATACATGTGGTATATAAATAAATGTAAGATAAATACATGTTTATGTGCAAAATGTCCTCATGCAGTTAATCTGCTTTTCTGCTGGTTGCTTGGATATGATTAAGGATATGATCGTGTATTTATGCCACTACAAACAAATAACTGAGTATAATGAGAATTTCATAACTCTCAAAAATTGACAGTGCCGTAGTTTTGAGATGTGATTACATGAGAAATCTAGGCAGGACAGAATTGTATCTCGAATGGTGGAGTTTGATGCTCTGATAGTAAATATTGAGAGTCATTTATTGTTAAGTGTCTTAATTTGGAGAGGCCCAAGACACTTCAGTTTCTCTGCTAATTAAACTAATCCATCCTGGAACCTGCTGATGGAGAAAAATCTTAGAAATGAGGAGTGAAAACATCTCAGATTTAAATTTAAGTAAAGGCTGAGTTTCCAAAAGTTAGAAAATGAAACCTTAATCAGAATGCATTTGTAATCTTTTTGACTTTGCAGTACTGAAATGCCGTGCTGGTGCTCACGCGGTTCTGAGCTGCTGTTAGTTAATAAACAGATTCTCTCATTTAGGGGATCTAAAGGTTAATGTGAACAACTAAAAGGCAAATGTAAAATTGAATTGCTATCTTGTGCAATTAGATTAAGGAGGACTTTAGTTGCTTAATAATGCTCCTGCTTCAGGAAGACCTAGAATAATTCAGAGTTTACAGTTCATATTAGAATTGTCATGGAGACAAGCAATAATAGAATATGTGTATATTACTACTGTGTGTTAAATAGTATCCACAACTAAAAAAAATCCATTTTTTCTCTGTGTACACTGAATAGGTCATGATCAGTATGGGATTTGTTAAAATGCAAAGGCGATGCAAACACCATCCATGTGTATACACAGAGATGCAGTTCTTCCCTTGGCAGGAAAAGTAGAGAAACTGCTGATTTGAGGTGGGGGAGGTTGTTTGGTGGGGTGGTTTTTATTTCACTCCATACCTGCTGATTCTGTCAAGACCTACTCAGGAATGAGACTGGCTGAGCTCTGCTGGGTCACCAAGCTCAGCTCCCTGCCATCGTAGGCAACCACATTTTACAATCCCTGGAATAAAATCACTGACTGATTTGCTGGGTTTGGTGCTCTGAATTTGGTTTGACTTCTGTGTTAGATGCGTTAGGTTTTAAGCAAGTTTTCATTCTGCAATTTTTGTAAGATAGCTTTTGTTTGTTTAAACCAACAAATAACAGCAGACACCAAACCAATGTTACCGTACAGATTGCTCAGCATAGTAGCTACGTGTTTCTGGATTTAACTAATAAAGTAAAGCAGAACAAACCATGGAGAAGGAAAGCTGGCACATAGTTATTTTTTGTAATTGCATCTAGTGCATTCTTTTGTGGTCTTCTCTTCAGAAGAGCTTTCTGCTAGTCCATGTTGAGCCTTGTCAGGTCAACCAATATTTCTGTGTTTTCAGGGCAGTGTGTGTTTGTAAGGGGAGTGAAGAGCAGAGCTCAGTTGCTTGCTGCTATCAACATCTACATGCACAAAATTGCAGATTTACAGAGAACTTAAATGCTAACATGGGATGTATTGAAGAAAAATTCAAGCAAGAATTGTTCTTTTAAAGTATTTGGCTGCCTAGGGAATTGTCCTCGTTCACTAGGTCAAAAATAAAAATATAATTTTAATTAAAGGAAGAGTTGGTAAAGTGATTGTCTATATTACATACAGTTTATGACAGGCTAATAGCTGTTCTGGTAAACCATTCAACTACAGATGTGTTCTTGGAGACTAACAAGTGTTTATTATTCTCTCTTACGCATAGCAGTGAGAGAATCTCTTTTTAGTTGCTTTATTAATTTATTAATATTAAACTTGGAGTGTTTTCTACTGGTTGGTTGTGATTGGTTGCCTACAGATAACAAGATGATCATGATTCCCTTGGTGCACTATTGCAGATTCTAGAGATACATAAACCCATAAAATAAATCTATTCAGATGATTACTAAATTTTCACGTAGGTGTTTATTTCTGTTACGAAACATCTAAACTGTTTTGGCAAATACTGCCAATGTTGTAAATGTTTAGCTGTCATTCTTTAAGACTTACTCAAAATGGCCTGTGCAGGAGGGTCATCCTGGAAGAGGGGAATTTATCTAATCATGTTCATGTAATTATTATAGAAGTGCAGAGTGGTAGTGCTCTCATGAAGAGAAACAGCCTTTTCCATGGAATGCTTGGAGGGAGAAGGAGAAATGAGAGCCTGATGTTCCCCTAGAAATTAATCTGGTGAATAGCTGGCTTGTGTGTGGCATGTTTGGCCATGTAACATGTTGAGATCCATGGTGTGCACATAAACAGTTGGTCAGCTCTAATTTGTATCTGAGCTGGTGGCCGACTTAATTAAAATAATCCTGTTTGTAAAATCATAAGCTATATTGGTTGTAGAAACAAAAATGGAAAAACAACCTCACTAATTTGAAAAGCTCCTAGCTCTAGGGTGCCACAGGCTGTGATGCAATTTCAGTGCTAATTTCCCGGTAGAGCAGTCGTCTTGCTGCTGCTCTGAGTTAGCAGAGTCTGAGCCTCCTGCCAGTGTAACCTGTGTTGCATGGATTGCTGACTGACTCCCTTTGCTCCCTTTGGAT
This sequence comes from Rhabdornis inornatus, assembly GCA_013397075.1. Lineage (NCBI taxonomy): Eukaryota > Metazoa > Chordata > Aves > Passeriformes > Rhabdornithidae > Rhabdornis > Rhabdornis inornatus. Next base: position 299,217 of record VWZS01000715.1, on the reverse strand, counting down.
TGAATGGCCTGAAACACTTAGAGATTCCTTCTTCCCAAGAACTGGACTAGGTTGAAATTCATACCTGCTTCATTACATTCCTTGATCTTCCTCCAAGCATAGAGGCTCCTGACAAACTTAATTATGTTGGTCGCTTCATTTTCTGTAATGGAAGGCTGCAGAGCATGCCAGTGTCTCTGCTCTTGGCTGGGGACTGACTGCATGGTGCAGAGAAGGTTAGAAAACAGTGATTACTCCTTTCTCAATTATATCAAAGTTGTTTCAAAACTAGAGGAAGAGAGCATTGATATTTGTCCCGCTATAACAACTGGTACATAACACTGAGGAGAATTTTGCTCCTGGCAGGATATGAATGAAAATTTAATTGTGTTTTTGGAAGGAAGGGTGTGACGCCCACTAGAGTCTCTCTTGTGTATAGTTTCTCCTCTTTTAGTTTTAGCATATTTCAAAAAAGTTAAGTTTTTTGGTAGATTTCTGTATTGCCATTTCTAGACACTTTTGATTCGTTCCACAGAACACCCACTCTCCAGCAGACTTGCTGATTTCTTCTTGGGATAGGAAAATCTGACAAAATGACATCCGTACCATGCATGTGTCACAAAAAGTTTTCATTTTTTTTCTACAATTATTTCCGTTTATCTGAGTGACCTGATATAATAGATCTCTTTTGCATATGCCTGTGCTCCTTCGTGAGCCTTCCTTTGGCCTCAGTGGGATGAGATTACAGTTTTCATATTCAACAACTATAGGCAGAATAACTGACTATATAATCTAAGGAAACAATATATAATAGTTATTTCCTTCATAGTAACATGGCTGTCAGGATCTGTGCCTGTTTTTGTGTTAATATAAAAAATAATCAGTTAGTCCCTTTGGTGGGGCAGTTTTCAGCAGAGACTCAGTGGAGTGAGAAGGATCAAATCTGTTCCTGGAGCTGGGTGCTAAATCCTCCCCTAAGATGGGGTTGCTGAGTAAAGGTTTCACGTGTAGAGGTTAATTTTGTTTAAATGTCACTGAATCCTGTTTTCCTGTGTATAACAAACATTAGCATTGTGTGGAACCCCGACAGTTGCCAATTGTCAGTGTCCCCAGCAGATCCTGGGTTCAGAATCAGTGCTTTTGATGTTTCTCTTGTCTCTAGCAATCTGATGTGACACTATGGCTTGGTGTTACGGAGTATTTTGTGGTTTTTGGTTTTGTTGTTGGGTTTTAAAATTTTTTAAATTTTTTTTTTATTTGAGTAATTTTTCTTTTGAATAATGTGTAAATCAATAATCACTGACAATTTCTGTCTTTTTCTTTCCTCATCACATAAGCTTCTGTAAGAGGCCTTGACTGCTGGTTCTTCCAACTCACTGATTCTTCTCTTTGGTGGTGGTGGGGACTCTTTACGTTGAACTCTTCATTAGTCTGGCTCCTGCCAAAGATGAGCAGTCATCTCATAATGTGCATATGTTGCTGAAGTCTGATATTCCTCTGTGCTCTCTAATGCAATACAGCATTTTCTTCACACCCTGGCAAGTTGAGATGTCAGGATCCGATAATACTACACATAGTAAATTCCTTTTAGTAGCTTTTAGTTTTAAAATGACAGCTTTAACAAAAATAGTTTTTTAATAAAGCTTTTCTGCTAATGATTGCTGTGCAGTGTGTTAGTATTTGTTAAAAATACTGTTTGGGGACCCTGTTAAATTAGGACATCTGAATGGTAGCAATGAAGCAAGAGGCAGCACTTCTCTTGGGAGGTTGTTTTGAGTATTTTTTTCTTGGAGAATGCTATTACTACTTCAGTGATAAAAATCTCAGCTCTTGAAATCATCAAGGGAGGAAGACTGAGTGATGACTGACTTTCTCTGTACTGTTCTCTTTGCTGTGTATTTATCTGATTATCAGAGGTTGACTTGAAAATCATGATCTGCTTTCTTCTCTTGAAGCTATTTAATGAATTTCTATATTGATTATTCACCATCTTACAATACTGATGACATAATAACTTCTGCTGAAAGATTTGCAGGCAGGTGATAAATAAGAGACTTCTGAGTTAAAAAATCTGCATTTTTACAAGTGGCACAGTTTTCCTATATCAACAACCTGAAGCTTCTATGATTTTTTGCTAGCCCTAATGATTGCAAAACTGATATCATAACTAGTGTGAAAAGAATTCATTTAAAAAAATGTTGATATGAGCAAAAGCCAAGCATGTGGGATGACAGATGAAAGTGGTGATAAATTGTGTGGGTGCTCTCCTGTAAGAAAGTGTCTGAATCATTATTCGTTAAACAAAAAAAGCTTGTTTTCTCTGTTTGCAATATTGGGACTTATTTAAAAATTCCTGGCATGTGATTGACATTCAATGAATAATAAAAAGCTTATTTTTGGAAATTAATAGTCATGACTTCACAATTACTTGGATTTTACAGTGTTGTGAACAATTCTGCAGGATTTTTTTAATGACTTAAAGAGAAATACAGCACTGTGAGCATCTTTACTTAAAATTTAAGTCAGTGCAAGACCTGGTCAGAATAAATCTGATCCAGTCTGCTTAATGCATATAAGTGGTACAGTGACATAGAATTAATTAATCCTTCATCTTTTTAATTTATTCTTTCTTCATAATTGTTCATGACTAGAGTGTTGCATAAAAACTGGAAGTTGTTTGTCCAAAGCAAAATGTTTTAACTGAAATTTTCCCTTATGAGTTGGGAGCATAAGTATAACTATGCACATTTTAAAGCAAGTAATGCAGTATGGGTCATATTTTCAGAAGTATTAAGGCAGCAAAAAGGTACAAGTGATTAACTTCCATTGATTGTTTTACATTAAAGATCTTTAAAAAGCCTGCATGAATGTTGGTCCGTATCTTTGTATACATAAATACTTTAGAAAATACTACCCTTCAGCTGATTGTTGAAATAAGATTTAATTCTCCCTTTGATAGGTTGGGATTTAACTTTCCTCTTTTGTGGTTTTTTTTTGTGTGGTTTTTGTTTGTTTGTTTGTTTGTTTTGGTTTTGTTTTTATTGTTTTGTTTGTTTGTTTGTTTTTCTTTTGGTTTGAGCTCAAGATGGTTTTAAACATGGGAATTAAAGCCCAGATGAAAATATTGCAACATGGTTTGTTGGTCAAACACACCTGAGGAAATCTCAAAATCCCTGTCAGAATACAGGCTAAAAAAGGCAGTTTAATACTTGGTGCAAAACCTGGTGCTGTGATGTATTTTTAGACTGACCTCAGAGTCAGATGTGATTGGCATTTTTCTTGTGAATATATAAGGCTGCACTTCGTCCCTATTTTAATATAAAGTTTTAGACAAAGTCACAGATGTTGTTATGCTCCTATGTTGATTAATACATTCAATCAAGTTTAGGTCGCTGTAACTTTAATTTAAATATGAAATAGGTCGAATAGCCTATCCATGGAGAACAGAAAAGTTTAAACAGACTTGATTTAAATATGAAAGGATGTACTTTCAGAAACTTTACTTGGTAGTTTTTAACATCAGATTACCTTGCTGAGTCTGTGTGTAGCCCAAATTAACAGAAAACTTGATAAGAATACTGAAAAATTCACTATAGGGAATATGGCAATATGAAAACTCACTACAGGAAATATTAAAACAATCTCAGGAACTGCTGTGAGCACTCACTTGAAGAGAGACTTGAATCAGGGCTTGACTTTGGGAGGTGGCTTGTGTGTGGGTACTTGGCTGCCTGAAGCACTTACCTGATTTGGTGTGCTTTTCCCATGTCTCCTAAATTTGGGCAAGACCCTAATTTTCTTAAGCTCACTAATCTTCTCTAATGAAAAAACATAAAACTGGTGGTAAGTAAGGCACATAAGTTCCATCTGATGAAGTTCTGTAGTTCTATCCAATATTAGTCTTTTGCCAGACCACTTCAGCTGTGTATTTCCTGCAAAGACAATCCATTTATTCAGTGAGATGCTGAAGTCCAGAGTTGGCTCACCCTGGAAATGAATGAGTGAAGGAGTTACACCTTTGCTGGTGCTTTCCAGGCCATTGGAATTGCTCAGGAGCCACACAGGAATAGGAGGAGCTGCCAGGTTTTTCTTCAAGGGGTCCACAGTAACTTCCCACATTTCCTGCTTGTCCAGCCTGCCAGGAAAGGAAGCAGTGTTTTCCAAGCACAGGGACTTGGGGGCTTCCACATCATTCCTCTGCATGCAATCCTTTTGTGTCAAGCCATGCTGATTTTTTTATTGTTCCCTGTTGGTGCAGGTAAATAGGTGTTAAATGTTCTATTCAGGGTAATGTGGTTTTTAACATATTTGGACATTCTCTAGAAATCTTTGAAAATCAGATCATATAACTGATTTCAGAAATGCCTTCTAACACTTCGACATACTTTGGTTCTCTGTCACAACAGATGTCAGAAAGATGTGGGTAATCCTCATTGCTAAATGAAATTTTAAGGCAAAAAGTGCTTTACTGCACTTTTCTCAAGATTTTTGTAGAATATGATTTGCCTTATTGCAGGTTTAGCACTTCATGTGACAGAATTGCAAGTATAAAACCAAAAAATGCCTTGATCTGTAAACGGAAAGGAAATTTCTTATTTCTATACTAGAAAAACACTTTCCCTGTTTTATTCCTCAGTTAAATTCTCTCTTCTATCTACAGTTTGCAACTAAAAGCCTGTAAGCTACATGCCTTTTTTAGGGAGAAGGTATATATTTGAGCCATTTCTTAGAACTTCTGTTGTTCTGATGTAAACTGAATGGAAAGTGAACATTCTCTGTGCTGTTTTTAACTCAGAGAAAGTATCACTGTTTCAGGCACGTAAGCATTATTGGTGCTGAATTTCTGTTCTGTCTGCCTTGCTTATGTAACACATTTGGAAATGTGTTAAGATTTATGTGATGGGCTAAACCAGAATCATTAAAGCAGAAGGCTTGCTTGTACAATTGTGAATCTGTGTGCTCTGAAATAGTAGTAGCATCATGTTTTCCAGGAGACCTTTTTTATGGATGACTATCTCATCGGTAAGGCTCTCTTAGAAGGCTTGAACAAGGTCAGCAGCATGTTTATCCATTTCAGTCTTCTGATTTCTTAACTTGCAAGAATAATGCTTGCTCCATTTGAATTTCTCAGGCTTCACCACATGGAATACTGTGTTACTCCAAAAGAGCCTGCTTCCAATTTAGATTTCTATTTAATTGTAGTAAAAGGAATTGGAAACAGAAGTAGCAAATTGTAAATTACTGTTTTAAGATTGAAAGGGCAGTATTTTGCTTTTGGTGGTTACTGTTTGTGGCGTTGTGGCACTACCATACAGAGAGAGGGAGAGGGAGACACACCTGACTTTAAGCAAGTCGAGCAGGAAAAGACCTCTTTATTTACATTACATGTCTATTTATAGAATTGCAACAATGAGCCTGGATTGGACAGTGATGATGAGACCTCTTAACTCCATTGGTTTATCACATGTCCCTCAATTTTCTCTTCCTCCAAAGAGGAATGCAAAACAATCATTGTTTAGAAGAAAGAGGGTGAGAAATTGTAAAAAGAATCTGTCAACATCAGAAGGCCAGAACACAGGTACAACAACTGTTAGTGCCAGAGCTGTTTACTCCAGTGATCAGCCACATGGAAAACTTCCTTGTTTTTGTTAGTCCTCTACCATGATGGAAGTATTTTTGTTGTTTTAATTTTCCTGCAGACTTACCTCTTAGTGCAAGTCCCAGAGCACACCAGTGTCTGATGGATGCTGGGCTCTCTTGTTGTGAGTTGGGACATGGAAGCCCAAAGTGTAGGAGTCCCATGTATGGCTTAGTTAGCAGATGATTCTGTGAAATCTGCCAATATTGTCCCTTGGCTCCTCCAGCTGTACAGGAGAGACTTGCAGAGTGTTTATCACCAGAGTGGCTTCATCATAGGTCCTCTGGAAACTGTAAATTTTCAAATTATCAAAAATTCTAGTCTAGGAATTATAGCCTCATGCATGAGTTTATGATTATTCTCCTGGAGCTGTGGCTTCAGTGGGTTGAGAAAGTATAACCCTTCAATATGTGAGCATGCAGAGTGGAAGGATAAGCTAAAACATTTGACATAACTCATACATAAGGGCATTAAGTAAAAGTTGTGCCTTGATATAATTAAATAGGCAACTAAATGAAGTAAATACAATGATAAACAGCTGTTGGTTTAGTTGCAATAAAAAAAAAAGGCAAATGTCATGTTCATTTGGTTATGCCAGAGAGGTAGGAGACGTGCTTAGAATTCTATCTCTAGTCCTACATTGGCACAAGTTTTTTGTTTTAATTGCTCCTGAGTAGGAGGAGGATTTAAATAAAGACAGATTTAAATAAAGATATACAAGCGGAGGATTGTCTTCTGAAGTTTTGTTGCAGTTCAGTAAGACCCCTGACAAGTTGCCTCTTAGTTTGGTAGGGAATGTCTTTTCCTAACAGATCCCTGGAGCAGATTCCCAGGTGCTGTGAAGCCTTTGTTCTGTGGTTTGTCTGTGATGTATCCCTGAGTCACTTAACCTGGAGTGGTTTCCAGGCCAGATCCTGCAGGTTGCAGAAGGAGTTAAGCAAAACAAAACAAAAAACCTGAACAAAGCCTACCTAGGGATAATAATTAAGTAGGAACACATTGTATCTTGTTAAAAGTGCTTTATGCTTGTCTTTAATAGTTGAAGCAGTATTGTCTGCTTGTAATGCTTTCATTATATGTGTGTAACGATATGAATCTAAAAGAGACTGTGATTATTTACTTTCCGTTTATTATTCTAGTTCTTTCATCATGAAAGTTCTCGTTTGCCCCTAGGGAAATGTAATTTTAAATACTTTGCCAAATCTTTCTGTAGTAGAAGAAAAAAATATTTAATGGCTATTCGGCTTTAAGGCATTGTCTCAATTGTTTTACTGTACATCTGATGATAAAGCCTTTTAAAGAAACATTCAAAATCAGATTTTTATTAATCTGTATGACTGTAATAAAAATATTTGAAAACTGCATTATTTAGAATATATAAAGAAAGTGCACATATGGAAATAGTCGTCAACCAATTGTCCTAATTTTAAAGGGCTTATTATGTTGCCTGTACTTATGCAGCTTGGGAGAAAAGGTGTCTGTGCATGTAAAGTTGGATTTCCTGCGAAGAAAAAAAACCCATTATCATAAAAGGTGGCATTTATAATTGATTGTGCAGTCTGTTCTGAACTTGTTACTGAAAAGTTGTATGAAGTAGGAGTGTGTGACAATGGTGTTTCAGTTTTGTCACAAGCCATTGTCGCCAAAACTGTTGCATTTCTCTTTTGATGGAAAGAGAACAAGCTGGAGAAGTCTGATTTAGATAATACTAATGGAAAGTACGTAACTGTGGCGAGGAAATTGTTACCAAAGATTTCTAAAAGCAAGGTTAGCAAGCACTGTAACACATCTTGCACTTCTCTTGGCAAAAGTGTTTATTCGACTGTGAACTAGAGTGGGGTCTCTCCAAGCTCTGCCTTAGACCTCAGTTTTGCTACTCTGTTAAAGTAATGGGCCTTGAAGAACATAGGAAATGTCCACATCAGAGCTGGTTGTTTTCAGGTTGACTCTGGACTGTAAGCAAGGTTTTGGGTAGAGCCAGGTGAACACTTCAGCCTGTTGTGCAAGAGAGGCAGCGGTGGCTTTCTGCAGAGCTAGGTGAAACAGTGCAGGATTTTAGGGCATTACAGGCTCCATCAGTAGCATCTCATAGGCTTCTTTGCCTGACAGAGTGATCTGTGCAGCTTTTCAGCCTGAGCAGGCTTTGGGACCAAGTATGGAGTGTGCCTGAACCTGTAATCCTGACTGGATAGAGCTGGTTTGGCATAGCCCTGCTGAGTCTGAGTGCCTTTGTAGTTAATCTGTAACACAGAAGAGACTCTGCCTGTGAAGAACCGACTTGATTTAGTTTCCTTTTAACTTTCAATGACATTGAAGCTGTTTCAAGAGCTGAAAATCCATTATTTTCATTTCCCCGTGAAATGAATAATTACTAAATATTTCTTCACTGAAAAAAATCTTACACTTGATTTGACATATATGGCCATGCAAGTGGTTGCATGTTTGAATATTCTGCTTTGATATTTGACAAAGATTTGATGGGGTGTTTTTTGCTCAAGTCCTGGTTATTGTAAATCATGTCTCAGTTATGCCTCTATGAGAATTAGGAGTGAAGTCAGGAGGTGGTACTGCTGTGGGCTATCCTGCATACGGAGATTGCCATGTGGCACATAAAGTGAAAGACTAGCCTTTTAAGACCCAAGATCTGAGTTTTGGGCTGATGCAACAACATTGGTTTTAACAAAAAATTTACTCTTTATTTCAGTCAGTTCTCACTAGTGAATTGAAGGCTGAAGCAGCTGATTTTCCTGAACATATTAACTGTTCTTTGGGTTTCAGTGTTGCTTTTCTTCCCAGCTGTCATAAATGTGAAAATGGTTCAGGTGGTGCAAATGGGTGCAGGTCCTGTTTCCCACTTGCTGGATCGAGGTATGAATCTGTCGTCTGCTTTGACATGGTGAGATCTTTCACTTGAAAAACAAAGTGCAATTTCTAAACCAAAAAGTTCTGAGCTAACCAGCAACAGAAGCGAGAGGAAACTTGAAGTTGTTTTCCAAGTGTGGAAAATCACATTTAGCTGTGCCAGCAAAGACCTGTGTGTAAGTGCTGTTCAAGCTTCCTAATTCATCTGACTGCATCGTTTTGAAGTGCAGCTCAGCTGTCAGAGGGAGTGACAAGCCACTGGAAGTGGTCATCTTTCCAGCTGGCATAGTGCTCCCAGAAGAGGCTATGCATCTGTCCCTTGAGATACAGACTTAAAAAATGCTTGAAGCTTTTACAAACTCACATGCAAAGAACACTGCCTTATACATAGTTTAAGATTACTCATCTGAATAAATAACTGGAAAACTGGTTCTATATGTACTGCTCTGAGTGGATTTTATTAATGGATCTGATAGGATCAGTTGGAGGTGATGCATCCGTATAAGTAAGGAAGAGTGAATAGGAGATTTCACTCTGCAGTGCAGAAGGTGGGATCCAAAATTTGAAAAGAGTGTATGACAGGGCATCTATTTGCTACTTGTTTCAGTAGCAACAGAAATATTAATAATGCATTCACCTTACATAAAACATAGAACTTACATTTCCTTCTTTTGTGTGTGCTTGAAGGTGTTCAGGCATCAGCCTCCTGGCTGTTATTTTGAAAAAACTGTGATCTCTCAGGGACAGGGATGGTGTGCATTTTTCTCAGAGGCTGTATTAACTTACCAGAGCTAAATGCTCAACTGTTACTTGCATACAGATTTGTATAGAGTGAAAGGACTTTGATCCTGACAAAACACATATTTTGCAGAACAATATTATCTTGAGAGTGATTAAAACTTGCATAAACAAAGGTGGTGTTTGTACTGGCAAACTTGTCTTGCTACTTCTCCTCTCCCCACCCCTTGCTTCCCCCTCACCCATCCACTGCTGATGTCATTGCTGCAGCTACAGAGATCTCGGTTGCTTTCAGATGCTGTCACCTGCATAACAAAGCAGCGATGGAGCTGTATCATTTCTAAGCCTTCAGAAGTGTTAACAGATGTTCTTGAAAGCCAAAGAAGGTGCAGCGTGAGAGCTGCAGAAGCTAAGAGACACTAAATGTAGATGGTAGGATAAAAGCCTGAATTTCTTTTAATCTCAAAGCTTCATAAAATTGAAAACTGTTTTTTATGTTCCAAAGCTATTTGAACTATGTATGGGTGGATTTGGAAGGAAGCTTGGTCTGCATGGTGTGAGCTGATAGAGCTGTAGATGTGTCACACTGGTGTGTAACTTCCACTGATGGATTCTTGCTCAGCACTTGCTCAAGGGCAGAGTTGTGCTGAAAATCTCAGCTAGGCAAGGTGTGATTTCACAGGTCACTTCAGATTATATGAAAATACTGTTGAGCTTTAGGTTGCACATTAAGAAAACTTCCATTGAGGGTGGTGTGGAGCAGGTTAGCAGAGAGATTTGCAATCTTCGCCCCAGGAGGTTTCCAAGTCAGCCCCAAACTAGCCCACAATTCCAAATAGCTCCCCTTAGAGGGATAGGTTGGACTGAGTGACCTTTGGAGAGAGATCCCTTCTGACTGCCTTTTCAATGAGTCTGAAAAACAGCACTTTTCAGGGGAATCTTCTGAGAATAAGCTTGCCTTGGAGTGTCTGTTTTGTTGGGACACTTAAATAGTTAATATGTGAATTTGGTCTCGTATCAATGGGTCAAGGATTTTTTTATTCTGTCAGGATGAAAGATCAGATGTTTTTTCATTAGGACTGGCTGTACTGTAACGCACAAATGAATAACCTTCAGGAGTCCTGAAATTCCCTAGATTTCTGACAGGGATTGGCAGAGTTTAGGGTAGTTATGGATGTCCTTTACAGGCAGAAGAATAGCAAAGCAACACAGATAACATGAAACATTTTGAAGGTAAGACTGACACACAGGTCATATGTTCAACAGTACAGACTTCCCGAAGTGATTTACCAATTAAAAATAGTGGAAAGAAAATTTGGAATACTGCACCATAACACACAGGATGGGTTTGATGTAATGCTGCTTTTTCTTTTCATTAGTCACATTGGAAAATGCTGTTGGTTGTTATGAGTAGGCTGAAAAGCTTTCTGTTGGCTTTCCAGCATATCACAATATTAATTAAGCTTGAGAATTTTGTGTCTCTCCCCCTTTTTAAGCATACCACAACAGATATGTTACATTAAGTGTCACAGCTCTGCCTGCAAGTAAATAGAGACAGTCAATCAGAGCTGTCCAAAGCTGAAGTCGAAACGTCTGGCCTCCATGGATAAAGAAATCCCGGCAGGAGGTTGAAGAATGAAAAGTATAATGGGAAGGCATTCTTTGTAACAGCATGGGAAGAAGTGGTATTTTGCCATGTTTTTATTGTATTTCTGTGGTGCCCATTCATGGGCATTTCAGAAGTGTTTTCCATATGTAAGGGAAGGGCACTAAGTCCTAGTCTGTATCCTTGGTGGGCTTTGGGAGCTGTTTTCACCCTTACTGGGTAAAATAAAATAGGGGAAACCTACATTTACAAACCTTAACCAAAGCCATTTCATACTGAAGTTACAGACGACTGTGTTGCTTTGATTCATGTTTTAAGATAAGATTTTGCTCTGATGCTCTAGTTTTAGCTCTGGTAATAAAGCTTGTTTTCCCAAGGAAATCTTGTAGAGAATTTTCTGAATTCTGAAGCATTTTTTGCAATAACTTCCCTGCAGCTGAGGTGGAAACAAAATCAAATTTGCAGATTAATATTAGAATTTGAATGGTAGAATGGTATAGTGCTACGGTGATCTCTGAATTCATAGGTATGTGACTTGAAAGTGTTTATACACCACGTGCTTTCAGAAATGTACAGAAGTGGATTTATAGTATGTAATATTGTTCCTACAGAGAATTGGACTCCAGTTACTCATAAGATAGACTGATTGTAAAAAAGGAAGAGAGTTAATTATCTCCAGTTTCACCATACTTCAAGCCACGTTTAAACCATGGAGCCTTTCTTCTTAGTAACTGTTCCTTATTAGAAAATCCAAAGCTTTCACAATAGACTTTGATCTTTACTGTAAAATGGAAGGAGGAGGAAAGCTTTCACACCGAAATGCTAATAATGTTCTCTTTGTTAGTGCCTTTCTATTGCATATTAAGTGGATCAGCCAATCAGTCCAAGTTCTGTAGCTTTGTAGGGATCCACCTTCCCATAAACCAGTCATCTTTGGACTCTGGCGTGGACTGTACGTTTTTTCAGCTGCTGAAGAATGCTGTTTATCCTTTGTCAAGTATCTGCCCTACGTGTGGGTGGCTCTGTTAAACTAAAAGCATGTGAGTGGTAGGTGCACTGTCAATACACTGTTTCTGTATTGTTAAATGAGTTTATTGTAAGAGCAATACTTACTCTCTAAATGCCTGATGCCTAATGATTATATGATTGTGTTTTTACATTGTGGTTTGATAAGTGGAATGCTTGTTGTTGTATTTGAGTCTTCTCACTCTCTCCAGGAAAAAATGGAATTAGAATCCAATTTCCTAGGAAAGACTTGTATCTTTTAGGTAGGGAGAAAAAAAAACTAATAAAAAACCAAGACACACAAAACCAAGCAAAACTTTCCTAGTAAATTATGCTAGAGTTTTGCGTTTTTATAGTCCTGTTGAGTGCATGATGACAGGGTCAATAGGCATGTGTGCATTTTTGAATTATTTACAAGTTGCTGAGTTCTAGACTTCCTGGATTTTTATTTATACTTTCACAGTCCATTCAGCAGTTAGATGTCATTGCAGTGAGCTTCTGGGCATTCTGCCAAGTCTTCACTATTGTCAGGATGCTGGATAAAGTACAAAGGAAAATGCTTGTCTTGTTTCCTTGTAAAATTTTATAAGTAATGTATAACCTCAGGAGTGAGACCACCCTTTTTAAAGTAAGAGCACAGTTAGATGAAAACAGGACTGACTCTCACTTTCCTTGACTGTCTGTGCAGGTGGTTAGAGTGTGCAGATCATTTCGACATGCTGGAACTGTAAATGTTAATGAATTAATAAGAAAATCTGAGCTAAAACTGTGGGCTTTTAGTGGCCAGAGTGTCTGTGTTTAGTATTGTAAAACTGTGTAATAGTGTAAATGGTAAGATAACTGAAGATAAACCTTTTCTGAAGAATTAAAACTGAACAAAACCGGTTTGAAATTTCAGTAGCTCTGCATTATTGCCTCTCTTTCAGTTGATCTTGTAGGTATAGTGACATGTTCGGCAAAGCCTTGTCCCAAAGCACTATGTCATGTAGTTTTCCACGACTGTTAAAAAATCCCTCTGTAAATTTAGACTTGTTTTTTTATCACCAGTTGACGTTAATTTGGTTAAAATGTAGTAAGGTAGAGAAACGTGTGGGGGATGGGACTCAATACTATTTTTTCATAGGCTGTACTATGCTGAAGCTAATTGTTAATTTCCCAGGTTAATGTCTGTGGAAATATGATTTCTCTGTGTCAGAAAAACTCCCAAAATATAGATACTGACTTACAAATCAGATTTGAGGTGGAGCAAGTGCTCCTTTTTCTCAGTGTTTTGCTCTGTACATTGCACTGCAAAGAACAAAGCAGTGTAGCAGCACTATTTTCCCCTGCATTTTAGAGAAGATGCTTGTAAATGAATCTGAATGGAGATTGTTATGCTTTGATACCAGTTGAAAGGAAATGTGTCCATGCTTTAGTACTTTCTAGGCAAGATTATTTAGTAAGTCAGACTTCTTACATGAGAATCTGAGAACAGCCATGCTATGCCTACCCTGAGAACAGACAAGATTTGAGCCTCTGACACTATAATGACAAAATGAAAAGTGATTTTGTTTTTCCTGTAGGAAGATAAAAGAAATGTATTTAAACTGATTTGTTTGCTGTTCTCATGTAATTACTTCTTTTTACTTATTTCCTCTCTCTCTTTCTTCCAAGTTTGTGCTGAAGCTTTCAATCCAGATGAAGAGGAAGAAGATACAGAACAAAGGGTAAGAGTGAGGGAATCACTCCATGCATGGTTCTCTCTGCAGACTGACAGGCAGATGTGCATTGCCTTTTCTTACCACTTGTGCTTTTCGTGCTGAGTGTGGTGTAATGACACTGGCAGAGTGACATTGCTTCGAAATTTAGAGCCACTTTGTCTCATGGACTTTTTTAGTCACTACAGCTTTAATACAATTTTACTTCAGAGGACTCGAGAGCTGTGCTTAAGTCTAACATTTTAAAAATTCTGGCTGTTTTCCTTTCTTAATTCTCTTAAAGACTTGTTGAGGCAATTCCTAGATCATCGATGCTGTTCAGAAGAATTAGTTATGCTTTACCACAGCTGTTTCTTCATGGGTGCTTAAAATTCCTTACATGCTTTTTACTGTCTTTCTTGTCAGAGTGGTTCTGCCTGGGTAGGAGAAATGCTTGGTTGAAATATTTTCAGTCTGCAGCCACCTGTTTTTTCTCTTGATCTTGAAAGTTGGGAATTTCTAGGAATTGCAAATTCAGATACTGTAATTGTATTTATTTAGAGGTGGGTTTGTGTGAGCAAATCTTGCAGCCTGGTTGGTGAGAATCAGTGTTTTTCTCCCTGGACTTCTGGTGTTCCTTTCCAGATTCCATTGCAAGGATGCTTAGACCTCTGCAATGAAAATCTAAGTCTAATATAATTTCTTTTTAAAAAGAAGAGATACTTCATAAATATACTTCGTAACTAATTTTTTTTTTTGTTACGTAAAAAGAAGAAACTACCATGAGTGTGTCTGGTTATCCAAATGTTTGTGAACTTGGACACATTTATTCCATCAAAAGTATTAATTTTCTTGACTGGTGATTCAATATTCTGTTTTCTTTTAAAACAAGGATCTGAGACCTGTTTGACCTTAAGAAATAACTTTTTAGAAATGCCTGCTGATATAAGTGGTTTTTGGAGTCCTTGTTATTCCAGAAATAAGAAATGTTAATGTGGTGCACGTCAGGTAACTAATTTTTGGATATATTTTCATAATTAGCCCCTAACAAGCAAATACATCTACATTTTTATGATACAGTGAGCATTGGCGCCTTTAACTTAATGTTTCTAATGGAAGGGAGTAACAAAATATCTCAAACAACAAAACTTTTATTTAAGTAATTTTGTTAGAAAAAACATGCCTATTCAGTAACTTCTTACTGGATGGGATGAGATTCCTATGTATCATATAGGGTATAAACTGCCTGTATTCCAACAGTAATTATACTGGGACTAATATAGCCAGAGTTTAGTTCACTTCTTCCTCTATTTCATATGTTCAAGCTTTGACTGTGGTTATGGCTGTGTTAGAATGGAAGGGAATGGAATGGAAAAGGCATCCTCTTCTTTCTTATTTTTCAAATGTTAATTGTCAGCATAATATTTTTCTTATGTGTCTTTCATTCTGTCTTGCATTGAATGTTTATATATAAATACTGTTAATGCAAACAATAAAAAAGGACTGTATACTTTTGATACTTAAATTCTGTTCTGCTGTTTCATGCTGAAGTGAGGGTTTAGTCTGTAATCATATTTCTTCGTTGTCATGACTGTTCTGTTCTACTTTGTTTTAAAGGTAGTTCATCCAAAAACTGATGAACAGCGATGCAGGCTGCAGGAAGCATGTAAAGACATCCTGCTCTTCAAAAACCTAGATCAGGTAATAGCATTTTAAGGAAATCTTAAATGGAGTTAATTTTTTGTTATGTACAGTTAATATGATCTAAAAGCCCAGACACAGTTTTTAAAGACAAGAAAATAGGATTCTCTTTAAAAGATTCAGTGCAATGGTGCCAAGAGATACAGCAATGATAGTTCCCAACTTCAGGAGCACAGTAAATATTTCAAGTATATCAGCAGCACGAAGACTGGCTTGCGTGTTCATGCAGTGTATTTTTAGAAACTCAGCTGTGATCTACATCTTCAACTTTGAACATCTGGTCATTGAAAATGCAGTGAAAGTATATTGTTAATGGGCTTGGGAATAGCAAAAATGGTAAAGCAGGTCAGCATCAAGGCAAGGCATTTATATGGTGTCATCTTTCTTGGATTTCACAGTTTCCCTGGCTGTGCTGCTTGCAAAAAAAGGAAGTTTAGTCATGGCTCAACAGGGAAATCCAGCTGGAGCCTGCTGTGCAGACCAGCATTATCCCATTTTCTGTGTGGGCTCTGGATCTGTACCTGTCCTGTCTCATCTGGCCTAGAATTGCAGCTTCTCTAAGTCAACAGACTGTCCAGGGAAATGAATCTATGGAGAGTCGTGTTCAGTGTAGTCCTGGACATGACTAGGGCTCTTGGATGATGACAGTACAGATAATTTACTGATAGATCCTGGTGCCATTTCTAGACACACATACAATGAAATACATGTACTGTTGATATGAATTGATGTGTGTGTATTGCAGTGAAGCTATGTCAGATTATACCAAATATATGTGTGTGCTTTGGCACTGAAATCGTATATGAAGATTGAGCCATTTAGACATAAATTTGAGATAATGGCTCTTCTGTGCTAGAAATCTGGTTATGTGCATTATTGAACTTATATTAATAAGATGGAAAGAAGTGAGCTGCCAGTGGAAATCAACATGTAATATCAGTATTACTTGTATTTTTGTACTGTGAAAGGTACAAAAGTGTGGTGCATGTTCCAGTTCATTATCCAGACCAGATGAAATGAACTCGCCCTTGTCCAGCAGTAATGCTAAGATGTGATTTCTGATAGTTGGTTTTCCCCCCCTCTCCTGCTTGTTTTCTAGGAGCAGCTGTCTCAGGTCCTTGATGCCATGTTTGAGAGGAAGGTGAAACCTCAGGAACATGTGATTGACCAAGGTGATGATGGAGATAACTTCTATGTCGTTGAGCGGTAAGCAGCTGTGTCTGTGAAATGTAGAGGATGTTTCTTTTCAGCTTCTTAGAAATGGCAGGGAATGTTTACTACAGGACAGTTGCTGAAGGAAAATTATTTGTTCAGTTTGGTTCTTGTGCCTATCAGCATAAGCACAGCTTAAAACCAGCCATATTACATATTGTCTCTAGACCAGGTGATTTTTTTTCTGAAGGAAGGCAGGGAAAAGCAGCAAAAGTAGCTCTGTGGTAAGGGGAAGGGGTAGGAGATTATTTTCAGGAAGGAGAATATAGGAAATAAAAATCCATGGTAGTGGCTACATGCAAAAAACTGGACTTTATTCAGTTACTTTTGGTGACTGACTTTGGAGAGAGTTGGGGTTGCTCTGCCTCCGTTGGTTGTGATTTGTATTTGCAGAGTTAAAGGTGCCAATTTGGAATTTCTTCCATCAAGCAAATTCGCATCATAATTTTGGGGATCATGTATATGTGTGATAGGCATATAATACATACATGTGTGCATGGACATTTTGAGTATCTTTTACCCTTTTGGAAGAAAATCTGGCTAATGTTACTTTGAATAACCGTATCCAAAGAGTAATTAGGAACATGGATTTATTTCCTTCTGCAAAACTGTAGTATTAAACAGAATATTACTGAGTGATTTATAAATGCCTGTTGGAAAACATGATCTTAGCAAACTGCTTTTTTGGTGCACTGTTATCTTGTTTATCACTGAAATAATGTTACCATTAATATTGTATGAAATGCTTTCAAAGCAGTACAAGAAAGGTTGTTGCCTTTTGAATTGCAGAAGAATTTCTAGGTTAGAAATAGTTTGTTTGAAGTGATTCTTATTAATTTTAAGGACATTTCCTTTTCTGGTTAGTGAAATTACAGAACATAAGGCTGCATCAAATATATTCCAACCATATGCCCATTCCCTGTCCTCTGCTATACCAAGCCATCAGCCTAAACCAGTGCTCCATTTCTACATTCTGTTATCTTCCTCAACTGCTCTCCCTCCATCCAGTCCCATGTCTTTGGCTAGGCAGGCCAAGTTCCTTCCTTTGCCACATTAACCAGAGAGATCAAGCTGTTACAGATAAGAGTAAGGTACTGCAGATATGAACTGGTGGGAGCCAGAGCCACCAGCTCTGCAGAGGTGAGATCCCTGCAGAGCAGTGGTTCCTAATTTTGAGGAAACTTAAACTCTGTTTGGGAGCCTCTCAAAAATCTTAGATACCATCAGCTTGTTTTTTTTGTGTGCAAGGCTCTACTCCTGTTGGTTCTTAAAAGCTCTCTGCTATGAGTTTTAACCTAAAATGAAGTGAAATAGAACCTTACCTTAGATACTTAGGTAAATGCTTTTATGGTCCCTGTTCTACTGATGTAATGTTACTCCACAACAGGTTTTTTCTGTCAAGAGATAGTTGTGTTGGAAGGTTTCAGGCTTTTAGGTTTTGTTCTGTTTTATTCCCAAGTTAAAAGTATGTGGCAGAAAGGTTGTATAGTGAGGAAATTAAACTTGGTGTTGTGTAGTGACACATGGCAGCCTTTGCTGTGAACAGTAACTTGGCTGCAACTCTTGCTGGCTATTTGGTTATTAGGAATAACTTCTGCAGTTAGGAATTTTCAGTCCTTTCTCCCTTTCCAGTCTTCCTCCATCTCCCACCCAGTTATTTTTTCATGCAGAAGAGTAGAATACTGGTCCTTATGGAAAGCCACAATATCTCTACTTGTTTGCAAGTGCAAGTTCGGAGGACTCTGGCTCTTTCCTGAGTAGGCGTGTCTTCTTACTCCCAAGTAATTAGTGCGTAGATATTGCTGAGGAATAGTTTCTTTCTGTCTAAATGAAGAGTGACTTTGTGTTCTGTCACTGGCCTTTTTTTTGCTTAAGTCTTCTGATTGCAGTACTTCCTCACCAGATGGCTCATGTCTGAGTGTCTTTACCATGCACAGAGGGGCAGCAGGCAGGGAGGTACAACCTGAGGATGCAGCAGGTTTTAGTGTCCTCTGCATGGATGGGAGAGCTCAGAGGGATGTTTTGCGTGGCTGAACATGGGATGCTCATTGCTGCTGAGGAGGCACCTGCAGGGTCTGTGGTGATTGAGCAGTCATCACTCAGGAGGGGCAGCATTGGCCTCTGCTGCCTCTTGGCACAGACTGATCCACAGTCTTGCTGAGCTGCCCTCTTCTGCTTTTTTTTTTTTTTTTTTTTTTTTTTTTTTTTTTTTTTTTTTGCCTGAGGGTTTTATATTTTTTCATGTCAGTACTTTTCACTTGGGCTCGTAACGATTCCCATCTCAACACTTACGCTTAGGTCTGTTTTTATTCTTCTTATCTTGCAGGGCTTTAGCTCATGGATTCTCTCACAGCTCAGCAGCAGTTTTCTCAGTAAAGCTGGGCCAAGGTCACCCGGTGTTGCATCACCAGATTAGTCCTTGGGCCAAAGACAGCTGAATGCTTGACTGAAGGTTGTTATGTGGCTAGAGTTATTTGGAAATAAGTGGCACTAGTAAGTGACTTTGAGGCTGAAGGATGGGAGAAAGTTGTTGTTGCTTTTGCTTGAGGTGTTCACATCTGGCTCTTCCAGATCAAAAAAAACCAACTCTGAAGATTGTTGGCTCTGGTGCCTCTCAGAGAATCATTAAATAGATGTCAGACATCACAAGAATTAGTGGCACTTGTCATCAGCACTAATCCTTTTCCAGTTTACTTTTAGTATGCTGCTGGTTTCTTACTCTCCTGGATGTGAGTAAGCAGTAGAGTAAAAGGTGTCTGCTAGGATTGTTTTGCAGTCTCCTGTGCCTTCCTCCCTAGTACCATTTCTGGTCATTAATTTTCTTTTTTTCTTATGTGTCTTGTGATGTTATGGGATATAATACAGTTTCTTCTGACAAAGATCTAAACTTCTTGGGAAAATTTTATGTGTATATGTGTAGCTGCTTAAAGCCTATCTGCTTTTCTCCTGGACAGGATACATTTTGTGAAGTGTCTTAGGCCAGTGGGTAGTCCCTGAACAATCTCTGTTGCCATAGCTAAAAATTAATCAAGCCTACTCCAACTGAATTTTTAAATTATTCTTTAAAGCCCCAAGCATGACAGTCCTGAAGGTCTTACAGCAGTTGTTTCCCTTTCAAAGGGCTACCTTTCTGTGCACGGTGTTTTTGTTTTCGTAGGCATTTCCTGTGGTGCAATTTGATGCAGATTTGTGTCTTGGCTTGTGACTTGCTTTACTTATGCCTGCACTTCATCAGAATAATCTTTTGTTTCATTGTAAATTCTGGAATACTGTTCTTTTCACTTGGTTACAGTGTAGGAAGTGTGCCTCATGGAGAGCAGGGCATGGGAAGCCTTTTGAATATGAACAGGTTACAGCTGGGTATGAACAAAGTGCAAGGAGATTTCTGGTGGCTGGACATTTCCTCTTGATCTGTTCAGAGATCTTGGTTAGATATCAGCAGGTTCGGAGCATTTTGGGGTTATAATATACACATAGCCTGAAGCTGGAGTTGAGACAAACCCATAGTAGCAGGTGAGCAGTTGGATTGAGTGTGTCCCAAAGGTCCTGAAGCAATGCTGGCACTGAGAAGATGGGTAGAGATGGATTTGAGTCACTCTAAAGAGGCCTCACTGGGCAACACACATGCTGTGAAATGTCAGTGTTAAAGATGATGAAACTACTTCTCACCCTGGCCAGAACAGCAATGTCAAAATATTGTGCAGAGGAAACCAAGTAGATCCTGCCCATCTCTATCAGGAGTGAAAAGCTTTAGTAAGAGACAATTATTGTGCAAATGGTGTAGATGGAAGCGGCAGAGAATCAGGCAGTTGGAAAGCTCAAGAAGTTCCGTCTCACGCAGCAATAAAAGGGCTATTTGTGTAACAGCAAAAAGCTGTTTCCAAGATTTGTTCTGGGATGTTGTCTAATAAAAAGTGTTTATTCTGTTGTTTTCCAGAGGATTGTATGATATTCTTGTAGCAAAAGACAACCAGTCTCGCTGTGTGGGCCGCTACGATAATCATGGCAGTTTTGGGGAGCTGGCATTGATGTACAACACTCCTAGAGCTGCCACCATTGTTGCCACAACAGAAGGAGCCCTTTGGGGACTGGTAAGGAAAGGAAGTTACTCTCATATGCATAGTATTTTAAGCCGTACCTCACCGTGTCCAGAGCTTCTCTTGATATGGCTCCTCTGCTCACAGGTATTTTATCAGGATCTGCTATCTCCTGGCATGATAGATCCATTGTGCAAATCTTTTCGGCTGGCTTTCTGGAACAACTTGTCTGTAAAAAACTATATCACTAGTTCTATCTGTCCCTTTATAGTTTTGCTTTTACTGTAATTGTGGCTTTTGTTAGGGGAGAAGAAAAAACTCCTGGTTTTGTTTTCATCCTGCAGAGGATAGTGGAGGCATTAAAGCACTTTATTTTGGGAGGGGGAAACAATATCTAAATTATGTTCTTTATTTTCAACTGACCTTCCTACCATTTTGTCTCTAAAGGGAATGGGAATGTGTTAAAGATTGTCTTGAGGTTGTTAGTAATTTGAAGAGGTCAGAATACTGCCCAAAGCTTTGTTTTCTTTCACAGTAAACTGTTGTTCTGTTACCTCGGAAGAGGTACTCGGGTCAGCATGACCTATGAGATACCAAGCTAAACGATGGTGTTGCTTTGTCTCTAGCCCAGCAGTGCTGAATGTGAAGCTGTAGCCGTTAGTTTCCTTTTTTAGTTCTTTTCTCTGCACTATTTGGATGGAGTTATTTTCCCAGTGCTCTCTTACTCATCTGTGAGGGTTGGCATAATAAGTGGATTGTGCGATCAACGGAGCCTTTGAAGCCACAAATGTTGTGTGCTGTCCCTGTGCCCCGGGCTCCTCGGCAACTATCGCTGGGGGCTGGCCGTGTGCTGTGACCTTGATTGTAGCACTGATAAGCTGCTGCACATGGCTGTTTATGCAATCTCAGCACTTGCTGGGAGATCTGACTTCCCTCTCATTTGTGAGGTGAAAGAAAAGAGTTTGGGAAATCAACCAGGGAGTAATGTCAGAATCTCGTTTCTGGAGGAAGACAGAACAAAGCAGCCAGCTACAAACCGAGCTCATTCATAAAAGGAAGAAAATGAGAAGATGATTCTTTGTTCCAGTTTGCCTTCGAAAAGAATTGCACAAATTGGGTTGATTTTGGATTTCGTTTTTCTGTGATTATATTCAATTAATTAGCAAGATGTAGATGAGCAGGGACCTCTTGCTAATCATTTGTTCTTTGAACAGTTTATTAACTAAGGCTGCATTTTTCTCTCAAACTTCAGTTATTTCTTCCAGTTATTTTGTTTGTTGCCATGTTTTATTGTACTATTTTGTCCCAGATGTAATTTAAACATTTTATTTATTAGTATGCGGAAGTTATTCTTTAAGCTCTTTGGTTATCTGCAGTTTGGGAAGTGTGGCTTACTCCTGCTGCATTGCAGGCTTAGGCCAACAGAAATCGGGAAGGCTTAGGCACAAAGCAGTTGTCACAGTGGGTCCCTTCTGGAGAAGGGGAATGTCCTCAGCCTTTGCTGCTGAGTGTGTCTGGGGGAAACCTCACGATCACACACGCTGCCTTCACAGCTCAGGGGTTTTTTTTGTTCAAATACTTCTGCTTCTCCTCCCTCACTGATACTCTCAAGCAGTTGAATTCTGATTTTTTATACTTTTACAATCCCCCCCCGCAGTTTCTGCATCTTTCTGCTTCTCCACAAACATTTGAAGACGCTTTTACCACTGAAGAATTCCTTTAAAAATAGAAAAATCCCTTATGCTTTATCTCCTTTGGATAACAGTAATACCATCCTGCCTTTCGTCTTCCTCATCTTTCAGCTTTAATGTTCAATTGGGATCACCTCTGTAAGTCCTTGTTACAAGTGTTTGCAGCCTGCATCCCTTAAAAATGTCCACTTGAAAATACCTCTTCACCGCAAAATGCTGCTGCATAGGTACCAGCTGTTGATTTTAGGAACTGGAGGAATGGCTCTCAGGATGTTTCTGCTAATTGTACCTTTTAAATTTTGTGGGGGGTTTTTTGTTTGTTTGTTTTTGTTTGGTTATTTTGGTTTTGTGTGGTTGTTTGTTTGTTTGTTTTGTTACCGTTTTCCTAACCAAATCTCTGCTCCTGCCCTCTTGACTTTTTTTTTTAAGGGCCGCGCTGTTCCCCGTGCCGCGCCCGCAGCGCCGCCCTGTGGCCACGGGGCGCAGCGCAGGCGGGGCTGCCAAGGCTTTTTGCCCCCTTTGCCTTCTGGGCTTTTTGCTCTCTTTGCCTTTGGGCTTCACAAACGCACCCAGCAGCTTTCCCTCGTGGAACTCACACACAGCTGGCTGTTAGGAAGTGGTCCTTCCAGAAGCTGGCTCTTGGATGTGAGAAGATGGAGTGAACAAGCCAGCTGCTGTTTGATACTCTGTTCCTGACCTGTTTGAGACCAGTATAATTTGTCTACTTTTGAAATCTGTGACTCAAGTAGAGAAGAATCCAGTTCAGACTTAGTTCTGCAGTTGCCTTAACAAGTGCTGGAAATGCTGGTTTTCACTGGCTTCAGCAGGAAGAGCAAAACTTCTTCATTTAATGCAGAAACATGAAAGATATATTAGCAAACAGGAAAAAACCCGAAAACTCAACCAAGAAAAACAGTTTAAGATAGAATAAAAATTGAATCCCTAAATGGTTGTCTGAGAAGGATCAGCTCTTACAGCTCCCTGTTTTTTAATTTGCTGTAAGTACTCTAACAGGAGCTGTTGCAGTCACCATTGTGGTGGATATGGTATCACTTTAGCAGCTGCTTTCTCAGCCCTGGCATTTGTTGTAAATACTCGTTCATGTTTGTCAGTTCCTTAAACAGGGAGCATTTCAGTGAAGAGGAATAATGTATTTCTCTGTGCTGTTTCTTTCAGGATCGAGTGACGTTTAGAAGAATTATACTGAAAAACAACGCAAAGAAGAGGAAGACGTATGAATTATTTATTGAGTCTGTGCCCCTTCTTAAATCCTTGGAGGTAAAACCTCTTAGAGATATCTACATCAAATTCTTGCATTAGCAGTCGGTGTTCCTGCTACATCAGAAATCTGTCGTTTTTGCTTAGAACAAAATATTAAGTGGTGCTTTGGTATCACATGTACTACACAAATTAACTTGCATTGCTGAAATAGTTTTGGGGCTTTTTTCCCCAGATCCTTTATTCACAATAGGGATTTGCTGATTTTTATCTCAGTCGGATTTTTAAAAATTTCTTTACACAAAAAGAAACCCACAAAACAAAAAAACACCTATGTGTATTTCAGGGAACAGGTATCAGAATGCAGTTTGGTAGTCAGGGCTGTGGTTTCCTGTGAGGGTGTGATATTGAAGTAAGGATACAGTCACTGGGATATTTGGCCTTTATCAGCCAGGAATGGTTTTAAATCTGAGGCAAAGGTGTGGGCTGTGGTAGTCTTGCCTTAAGCTAAACTTAATATTCAGGAGTTAAACTGCTAAAGAGAAGCACTGCAACCTGGGAACACAATGACACTGTCCTGTTTGGGCGTGTGGTGCCTGAATTTAGGAACAATATGGAAATTTCACTTCCATTAATTCACCCTGTATTGTCAGAGGGCTTTTGGAACTGACCAACCCGCTTTTGCATTAGTCTGTCTTTACCTCAAACCATAATTTAGATTTTCTTACCGTAAAAATATATTTTCCAGCATTTATTTTTAGTATTTCAGCTCTTAATCCCTTTGGGAGAAGACTACAAAATTGCAAAGTATCATTAGATATGAACAACAGCCTCTACTATGTATTATTTTGGACGTACATTGTAGCTGTGGAAGGGGTAAATTACACCACCTTCTCTCTCACTGCCTGGCTTAAACTGGTTCCATCAATGTGACTTTTTTTGAGCACAGAAATGACTCAAATATTTAAAGATACAGAAAAATAACTCATTAGCACTGAATGGCTTTTTGCATGACACATTGCAGTTGAATCACGCATGGACCAGAATTTGATTTTTTCAAACATAGGCAAGATGAAGGTGCATTTGGGGAATGAATGGATTGATTACAACTGAATCATCTGATGAATTTTAACTGTTAGGATTTTCTTCCTTTCTTGGTATGATTTTTTGCACTGCTCTGAAGCAATGAAATTGTTTTGTGGGGTTCTAAATGGCTGGTGGGAAACACTGGAGATAACTCATTTCTCCCTTCCTGTTTGTGAAGACTCAGGCATGTTTCCTGGCATGCCAGGTGCTACCTCCTGCCCTTGCTGCTGGGCATCCCACTGCACGCCCTGCTCACAGCCCTTGTCCTTGTCATGTCACCTTCCTCTTCACTCTAGGAATGAGTTCCTGGACACAATTCCTTGCACACACGTGTTTAAGTATGTAGTGGTTAAAATATTTTAAAATATTTTGCTGGTATTTCTCATTAAAGTTTGTTCTTAGGAAGTTTATAACATTTTTCAGTGTTTTCTTCAAATTTCAACTGAATCTTAAAGAAAGTGATTTTTCCCCCTCTCTTTGCTCTAAACCAGCCAAATCAGATATTTTTAAACTTGAGTGGTAAGACAGGCACAGGGATGGGACACTAGACAATTTTATTTCCCTGGTGGTTATGGTAGTCTTAGGAGCTGTGTTGCAGTACTACCGCAATGTCATTTTGGGGCTATGTTTATATGTGTGTTTGTGTGTCTAGTGAATGTCTGTTCATTTCAGGAGGGATCATAAAGATTCAGGAGAGTTCATAGAGATGAACTGTAATTGATTATTATTTTTAATTTTCCTCTTTGTTCCAGGCATCAGAGCGAATGAAGATAGTGGATGTTATAGGAGAGAAGGTGTATCAAGATGGGGAACGTATAATTTCTCAGGTACTTGAAATCGAAACTTCTCTTTATCATTCTCCTTTCTCTGCTTCTGTTTTTTTCTGTTTGGAATTGACTTGCAGAGTTATATTACTTGGACCAACTTGGCATTTATTCTTTTAATATTTCTAATATATTTAACTACTTCTTAAATGTTTGGGGAATAGACAGTATGTATTTTGCTGCAAATTTATTCTATTACTTTAGCTTCTTGGAATTTCTTCTCTCATCTGTGTTCGATAAGTATCTTTACAAGGATTCAAGATGAGTGTGCCTTCAGAAGCTGAAGTTGAACGTCTATGCAGTTTTCCATGAAATCTCCCATCTAGAGTTTTCCTAGGCCCCTATGACCAGATTAAACAGAGAGTCAGTAGTTCTAAGAAATTGTCAGGGTTAATTGAAACCGTTGTTTTTTCTTGCTCTTTCCTGAGGTATTTCAGTGGTCTGGCTTTAGTGGTTGGTGAATGTTTTGTCTGCTGCAGTAGAGCGGGGTCAGGGTTGTGGAACATGAAGCTGGGTGAACTCGAGCTATAGCTGTTGGATTTTTTTTTTGGCTGTGACAGAAATAACTTTTTGGAACACTGTTACAGACACTGGAATTTTGCATCAAATTTAGCTGTGGGTTGTTGTGTTGCAAAAGTGCTCTGCTTCAAATAGAAGTTAATGCAGGAAAGGCTTACCTGAAACTGCAAGTTTTTGATTACAGTGTTGTTCTTGTTGTATAGACAGAGTATGACTCCTTGATAGTGTCTTGAATAATTTAGCTTAATTATCTTGAATGTCAGATAACTGAATATAGGAAACAAGTTTGCTGGTAACTGTCAAATTACTTCATTCCAAAAATACCCTCAATTTTTAAAGTTGAAACTCTTTTTGCTTAAGACCCTGAGTAAACTGAACTCTCGGCAAAATCAGAGCTTATAAGTCAGTCTCAAAACTGGGAATTCGTACCATCACTGATCCAATTACACAGTTGGTTTTAATCTTTTTTAATAATTGAATTAAGGACGAGGATGTAATTATCCTTAAAAGGAAGATTAATAGTTTGGATAGGTCTGGGTGATGGTAGTACAGTGCTAGAGACGATGAAATTCTGTGCTTGGAAAAGATGATAACTCTTACATTGCAGCAGTTGCATCAGCACCAGGAACCTCTTTTCCCTTGTGAATAATTGTAAATTTTAATTACCTTTCTGGAATTTGACCCTTCAGTTAAGGGCAGTAAGCTTTAAAGCACTTGAAAATGGTTAGCGGTCTTATGAGGGTGTCTCCCACTCAGTTTGTTTCCATTCTTTTTGAAACTAAAGTACTCTTTCAGCAGTTACTCTTTCAGAAGTTAGAATAGAGCATTAGTTCATGCTGTTATGGTTGGCAATGGTGAATGAAAAGTTTGCACTTGATGGCTTACAACCATCCCCAGGAATTTGAGCTAAAAGCCTAATTCCTTCTGTAACTCCATGTTTAAATCTTATATCATCTTCTCCCAGCCCATGTATCATACTCGAGTTACAACCATTTCTCTCCATTTTTCCCATCACATTCATTTCCTTGACCACTTAATGTCAGATTTCTCTCTCTCCTCACTTTGTTTCAGGTTTTTTTGCTGAGCTGCTCCCACTCCCTTATCAGTTCCTTTTCCAGCCTTTGTCTCCCTGAAGCCTTTAGTCCCTTTGCTTTTGGTTTGTAGCAGGAGGCAAGTTGCAGATCTCCACTCTGACTTCCAGCCCTTTGCCAGGCCCACAGGGGCAGATATAGAGAGGAAATGTCCTTTCTGTCACAGATAAAACTTCAAAATTATAAAGTGCTGGTGAAGCTCTCCAGAGCAGATGTAAACTGGGATCTCTTGAAGATTTTAAACATGGTGAGATTGAGAGAGCTGTGAAAAATGTTCTAGAACCTTTCATGGGATGACAGAATAGTTGAGGTTGGAAGGGACCCCTGGAAATCACCTTGTCCAACCCCTCTGCTCAAGCAGGGCTACAGGGAGTTTAATGGCACCTTCTTCCTGCTGAAAGAAACGGGAAACACAGTTGCTACATCCCTGTTTCATTAAAATTTGCTTCTGAAAATTCTAGGTTCTGCTTAGTTTTACTAACTATTGCCTACTTCCATCAGGATCAGATTTGCATTTAAGTGATCTTGCTATATACCATCAATCTCCTTTGTGTTTTCCTTTCCTCCTGCCCTCTTACTGAATGATGTGCACTAATACTTCCTTCCCTTTGGGCTCCTCTGGTGTGTTACCCAGGCAGTCACCTTTTAATGTTAAGAATCTGAGTGTTAGTCAATTTTAGCAGATTTCTGCAGAGGGCCTAGTCAAAGTGAATGCATTAATATAATTTACACGTGCTTTCACAGTCAAGTAAAAAAGAATTTATTTTACCTTTTCTTCTTCACAGGGTGATAAAGCAGACTGTTTTTACATTGTGGAATCTGGAGAAGTAAAAATCTTGATTAAAAGCAAGGTGAGTTCAAATTGAGGGATTAGGCATTGTATTAATCAATCCCTGTTTTGACTGATTAATACAAGAGATGTGAAAAAGCCCACTCTGAGTTATTTTAATATTTTGTGATGTTGATCATCATTATTCATGTGGTGTAGGTTGTAAACTTCCATACCTGTTCTGAAGCAGCCAGAAGTCATTTTACTAAAGTGCAAAGGTCTTTTGCTTCTGTCTGCTGCTCTGCAAACTAACCTGATATGTGAGTGACTGAGACAGCCCGCAGCTCAACTCCATCCCATCCCTTCCCACACTGATACACTTTCCCTTGCCTTAAGGGTGGAGATGAAACTTTTCTTCCATGATTACAGAAGTCTGCACATTCCAAAATGTGTGGTCTGTTATCTTCAGTGACATACTAGATGTTGGCATTTGAATGGATCTCTGTACAGTGTGAAGCAGCCAGGGGAACAGCATGTGGTGCATGATAAAGCTTGTGTTGGGTTATGTAACAGCAGTTCCCAAAGCTGTAGCAGTAGATACCTGCCTGTCTCAAAACTTGTGGGCTGGCACATGTTTTTCTTACCAAATTCCAATTGAACATGGTGTTGAGGTGTTCTCCCATGACCTGGGAGTTGCTAGTTTAAAGGCCTGAAACCAGGGAGCTGTTGCACAGGTATAAAGTATCTGGGATTAGCTGTGGCCTTGTACAAGGACAGAGCTCTGTGCAAATAATGAAACTCTACTATTTGACAGACTATGACGAGTAAAGAAGCTAATCAAGAAGTGGAGATTGCTCGGTGTCACAGAGGGCAGTATTTTGGAGAGCTTGCACTTGTTACCAACAAACCCAGAGCAGCCTCTGCCTATGCTGTTGGGGAGGTCAAATGTTTAGGTAAGCAGATGATCTGTGTTTCTAGCCATGCTTTTCTATTATTTGCTTGTCTCATGGACCATGCTTGAGCAAGCAGCCATTCAAAACCCAGCAGCCTTTTGGTAACTGGCAGTCAGATTCCAGAAGCCAGGAGCATGGGCTGGAGTGGAGCTCCAAGTGGAAGTTGGGGAAACACTGCTGCTTCCTCATGGCATATTTTCTATTTTCTGTGTTTGTGTGTGGCCTGTACTTGTTTGTCACACATGGTTTTCAAGTCATCTTTTAATACCACTGTGTGGTGTATTTGGCTTCTGTATTTATCCTTGAGATCAGGTTTGTATTTCATTAATCTTGTTTCTCCAAATAACAGTACAGAGAGAAATCAGAAACATGATTTCTGTCTCTATGGTTTCCTTTGAAGCCTCTGCCCTAAGTGGATTGAACTGAAGGTCTGTGTTCTGAGTTCAAAAGCCAGATTGGTATTTGGTGTCCTTTTTGACAAACAATCTTGTTTTCACCTCTGTTCCATTACAGTCATGGATGTGCAAGCATTTGAGAGGTTGCTTGGACCCTGCATGGACATTATGAAGAGGAATATAACACATTACGAGGAGCAACTGGTGGCAATGTTTGGCTCTAGCATGGACCTGATGGATCCAGGGAATTAGGCACAGGGTACCTCAATGCCTTTTTAGTTCAAGACACAGAAAAGCCTCCTATCAGCAACACAACTCACAAGGACAACGGACAATATGGAACAGTTACTGCTGCTGTTTTCTTGGGCATTTTAGAAACCGTAAACAAGTCTCAGCACAGATGGATTGCTCACTCCTCCCTGCCTCCACTTTGCTGCTGATACTTCATTATTAGACCTAGATTAAAGATGATTCTAACCCTATGTTCACTTACTTGGTTCAGAATGGCGTCTGTCCAACAGTTCAAGTGCCTGATACGAAACCCAAAGTGTGCAAGATAGAGAAGCCTCCTTCCTTCTGCGTGTTAATGTTGGGATAATTGTCCCATCAGATTCTGTAGTGGGAGGTTGCCTGTTCTGCAGAGGCAGCCTGTGGAATACAAGTCTTTTATGGGCTGATTACCTTCATCTGATTCTTTCCTTACACCGTGTCAAATTTGCTTTTAATTGTAGCATCTGGGTTTGAAGTTAAGTATCAATGGAGTCAATGGATAAGATGGCACTGAAGTTTTGGTCCACCTGCTGAAAGCAGCAGGTAATAAATATAGAGAGCTCTTTAAACCAAGTGAACCGAGCTGGGGACATGGGAGAGTCTGCTTAGCAACCAGATGTAGAAAATGTATTTTAAGTGTTTTCTGAGCGGCAAAGAAAATTGTTTACTCTATGCTGTCCAACAAAGTGCAGTGGTTGAGATCAAATGGCCTGAAAGTGTCGTAATTGTCATCTCCCCAAATTTGCTCCTTGTTCCTGACACTGAGTACGTTTTATGGTGTTGAGATCACAGTATATGACCTTCTCTTGCTTACAGAGATCCTTTATACTGCTACATTTCCTAGGGTGCAGTTGTTGGGTTGGGTCAATTTTAAAGCTTTTGAAGGAGGTGAATGTTTCATAATTTAAATGAAGTCTACTTCTGTACTTATTTACAGGAGCTTCCCCTAGTCCTAACATTTCACAGTATTTTAACTTCATTAGACACTTGAATGCTTCCAAATACCACATTGATTTGCTAAACCTTTCAAAAGTTGGCAACATTTGACTTTGTAAAGCAAATGTCTTTGCTAACTAGCAGTTGGTGTGTTTGAGGAGTCTTTTTGGTTTAGGTGATAATTAAGCTAATGATGTTTATCTAAAATACCTGTTAAATTTGCAGCATTTATTAGGTAGATTCTGTTTCTATAGCTTTAAGGACCTTAATTGACATATGGCTGAGATTTTGTCAGGGTATTATCTATATAAGAATCAGACCATAAGAAGGACGTTTTTACGGTGTACAAACAGACTATATATATTAAGATACTGAATTTGGAGGTAATAAATCTAGTGACCCTTTGAATTTGCATTCTTCCACAGCTCATGCAAAACATACTTGTGTTTTATGGGGTTATAAAATTTTAATGGTGAATACTAACAGAACTTGTTCTTTTTATTCATGGCCATGTAAGCAAGAATGGAAGGATGCTAATCTTGAATTCCTGCTTTTATTTATCACAGTGGATATTTCTGTAAGGCATGAGATGCTTAGCAGCAATTCTAAGTTGATTTCTGGACAGTTTTTTCGCCATAGTGAATGAGCTCCTCCCATTCCCTGCAATATGAGTAAGATGGAAAGTTGATAAATTTGAATGACTGTTGTCTAGTTACTGTAATTGCAGTCATATTTTTATATAATGCAAATGATTTGTAATGGACACCACTGAACTTGGTGTTTCCATATTATTAAAGTTCTGGTCGTGATGTATAGTGGCTGTTCTAACTGCATGTATTTTAGGACAGTGAATTTCACTTGCTTTCCTGAGCTGTTTCTTTGTCATAAATTACAGCCAAAGAAGCAGCAGGTACTTTTCACTTATGCTTCCAAGGTTTAACACCAAAGACAAAAATAATTGTTTCCATCACAGAATTAAAAAAAAACAAAAAACCCAACCCAAACCAACAAAAAAAAAGAAGAAAAAAAAGAAAAAAAATCCCTCATCAGCTCCTTGCAGTGATAACAGATAGAACTTTCAGATACTTTAGGCTCCATGACAGAGAGTTTCTGAAGCCAGCTTGTTGCTGTCCTGTGAACCAAACAGGAATTGGTCTCTGAACCAGCCTGACTTTCTGCCTAAACTGTCATGTGAACTAAAGAGAAACTGTGAATAATCACCTGCTCGCCTTTGTTGCTCCCAGGCAGAATATCCCTTCCTTTATCCAGAGGAGCCTGGCAGGTTGGGCTGCCTTACAGATGGATTCTGGTTCTTAATGCCTTTGGTTCTGTGCAGGACAGGACTGTAACCTCAGCACAGGCAAACACAGGCAGTTGTTCCAAAGTTTAACTGAAACCCAGGCAGGGCTGATGTCAGATTCTTGAGATATTTCTGCCTGGAAGGCAGGATTTGATAGCTTCTAAAAGTCAAAGGAAAAGATGAGAATAGAAAATCAAAAGATTGGGATCCCATGTGAACAAGTTTTTTAAGTTTTGCCTTTCTCTGGGCTCCCTGGAGCAATGGCATACTGGGCAATG
Source organism: Rhabdornis inornatus (assembly GCA_013397075.1). NCBI lineage: Eukaryota > Metazoa > Chordata > Aves > Passeriformes > Rhabdornithidae > Rhabdornis > Rhabdornis inornatus. The sequence continues at coordinate 267,433 of VWZS01000715.1, read as the reverse complement.
CAATCCTGCATCCAGGGTCCATGCAGAAAGGCAGCTGACTTTGAGCTGACAGAGAATGAGCTGCTAAGAAGGCTCATCCATTTAAGAACTATAATGTGTGATGTGCCTGATCAGTTTGGTCTAGTTTAACCAGCCTGTTTGTACAGTTTTGGAGCATGAAGGTAGTGAAAGAAGTTTTAGTAAAATACTCAATATTGCCAGGAATCTGGTTAGAGCACCAGCAGTGAGCAAAATTGGGCCATGTGCAAGTGCTGATACCGAGTCCAGGGAGCAAATCCAGCACCTGTTTGTGACTATCTGCCCCATCCCTGCATCTCAGCTTGTTCCTTTGCACTCTGTTCATTGCAGTTGTTGCAGAGAGTAAGCCCAGGTGTTTTGTTACCACTCAGTGTTCAGTAAATCTGCCACCGAGTCTCTGAAATTGGCACTAAAGAGAGATTTAGTTTTTAATAAAACTACTCAGCAGCAAAGTGGGCACAGAGGATCGTGTTTTCGAGGCTTAGAGGAAGACAAATCTCCTGTTTGTGATTCCCTGCTTGTGATTGTTGTGAAGTCAGTGAGAGGAGCTTTCAGTGGTTAAATATCCTGGCACTTGGTATTTCTGTCTAATGTCACAGCACAGGTTTGACTATGTAAAAGAACGAAAAAGAGCAGAAGTTGCTTTCTTCTTAGAAACAAAAGTGCAAAACTTAAAACTTTAAAATAAAACTTTAAAAACAAAGTGCAGTTTTGCACAGAGGGCAAAAAAATCCTGAAACCCCTTTGAATGTCACTTCCATTCTTTCTTTTCCGTTGGCTGAAAGCAGGCTCTTGTTCTTCACTTGTATTTGTAAACTAGTGTTGCCAAAATACAAACACATTGGGTTTTTTCACTTCAGATAATTTTTGTTGTTACAGTCGTTGCTGATGATTTTAACATTTTTCAAACCATACATTTTATTTCAAGAGGCCTTCCCTGTGGATTTCCTCCTGGCACTCTGCAGCACTACACTGCTATTTCAAGAGGCAAGAGAAAGTCACCTCACAGGAGACACTCAATGCAGCTTAGCTGGCTGGAGCTAATAATGCGCTAATAATTTTCCTCTGTGGGGCAGGAGGGGAATTAAATTCTGCATAAAGTTGCTACCTCAAGGCTCCAAGTGCTTTTAAAGGTCTTTCACTTGGGAGAATTTAATAAGACAGTTCTTAAAATTGGTCTGTTCTTTTGAGTTAAATGTTTTTTTTTTAATTGATTCATTGAGGGACCCTTATTTTAATTCATTTTACTACTTGATTCTCAAAGGACGAACAGCTGCAAAGTTTGGTTCTTGCACTGTAGTATTGAACATGAAAGAAAAATATCTGCCATATAAACATATGGTTTTAAAAAGTTAAACCACTCTGGGGTTCAGCTTCACTTGTGGTTAATAAAAAACTGACCTGTTGTGTCCAGCCTTCCTGTACAGTCCTGTGTGTGCTCATTATTGACTCGCTGCAGCTGACACCACCCCCAGCCTTACAGTAGCTCCCTGGATACACTTGGAACTGAGCGAGTTCCTCTTGCCAGAGCCTCAAGGAGAGCACTTGCCGTACTGCAATAACAGAAAGAGATTTTATACAGCATCTGCCCTCCAAGTTTTGATGCTTGGTGATGAAATTTTACAGATATCTTAGAAGTAATACCAACTTTTGTAGGTATTGTTGGTCCTAATAAAACTGGCTGCTCTGATGAGTCTGCCAAATTACAGTGGAACTGATTTATTGAGCACTGCAACAACTGGTTCTCAGTTCCCAGGAGAAACACAGTATTCCTGAACATCTCTTGTTAGCCTACACTTACACCTACTGAATTTATGTGTCAAACTGCTTTTTCTTTAACCTAACTAACAATCTGAAAATTACTTTGGTACATCTGAAATGATATTTGCTTTTGCTGAAGTTTTATTTCTGAACATTTGGCACTTTATGTACCATTTTTAAATCAGCCCAGGAGCGGAATTCAGGTGCATTGTGGTGCTGAGCATGAGAAAGCTCTGCTGGAATAACACAGGACCTTTGCACAGACTGAGCCGTGTGAAGGTGCAGGCAAAAAGTGTCCTGTGAGTTTGGCCTTGAGTCAAGCATGTCATATGTGCATTGGGCTACTGCAGTGTTACCCTGCTGGGCTCGATAATAATTCCTGGATAGACCTGGTAAAGGAAGGAAGATTCTGTGAAGTTCTTTCGAGGATAATGTTTAATTTTTTCAGCAGAGCAAACGTACTTGCGTCCTTCCTGCTGTTTCCTTAGTAAGGATACATTTCATGCCAATCTTTAGAACAGGTGCAAGATACTAAAATTGTGTTATTTTATAATCTGGATTAGTTGATGACTGGTGAGTGCAAAGACCGACTGCCCGCCTCGTTCTGTGCACTTCTCAAACCCGTTTCAGCTGTGTGTCCTTGCAAAACTGAGGCTGGGGCAGCAGTCTCTCCTCAGTGTTTATAACCTGGCGCCGGGCCTTTACCAGGAACTGCATCGGGACCAACACATTTGCTTGGAGAAGCGAAGCAGCATCTCTGTGTGCCCGTGTCCAGCAGCATGTTTGTGGGGCAGCGCTCCGTGTTTGCCTTGGTGAAGCTGAGAGCTTGCGTGCAGCGCTTGGAAACGCTACCTGTGCCCCCCGCTTCCCAGAGATTCGTCTCAGGCTGAAGCAGTGCTCTGGCTCTCCTCCGCCGGCAGGGCTGCGCTCGGGCCCGCGCACGGCGCGTTCTGGCCCGGGTCGCTGGGGCCGTGCCTTTCGCGCCGCGCGGTTGCCATGGAGACACTGACCCCACGCGGCCGCCGTAGAAGGGGCGGGCGGGCGGCGCGCGCGGCCCGGCGGGGCCGGGAATGGCGGCGGCC